>MJUU01023530.1:123209-133240 GCA_002080025.1 Modiolus philippinarum
CCAAAATTCACAGTAATCTCGGTATTTTGTTATTTCATAACTAGTTTATTTGGTATGTATTTATTTCAATAGGTTTAGAAATACAATGTTCCTGCTAACTGGTATCCGAGGCGATCGTTTCCACCTTCAATTAGAGTTCCTACCTTGAAAGTCCCGTATTGTACTGATAAATCTAAAATTGCAAAGACTTTATTCTTAAGTTCGTTGATATGTTCACAAATGAGGCACGCACCGGTATATTGAAGTGATTTCACTTATATTGAAATACTCACATCGTCTATTTTCATAGCATGTGGCAACGACGAAATTTTAACAAACTCGTCAATAAATCAGTAATTACAGCGACTATTAAAATGCAGTTTATGCACAAAATACCCGCAACTGAGGTTTTAGATATACAAAATAAACAGAGTTTTTACTTATTGACAAGGCGACAATGCGTAGGTGTATTAATCTTAAATACTTTATCAAATTTTTTATCAAATTTTCAAAAGAGTATGTTAGTAAAATACATTTTATGAAGTCAATAAGACATCTCAAAATACGTATGATGTAATGTAAACGTCAGTAGGTCGTCAATCCTGTAATGCAACATATGTGACAAACAAATTGACCGTTAATTCGCAAACTGCCTCGAACAGATAAGGCTCCCTGATTGGCCGCAATTTTGTGGGCATTTTGAAAATAAAACAAAAAACAAAAAAAAGTTTTAAAGCATCTTGTCAATAAAACAAAATTGAATAAGGCATACGTTCTTTTAATTGTATTTATAGATAATTTGAAGTGAACAGCTGTGAAAAAAAACGCGTCGTCAGTAAACCATTGTGACCATCAATCCAAATTTGATGTCCCGTATTTTCTAAATCTCCGAAATAACACCCAAACGGTGAACCTTGAACTAAACACCTGGGATGCTTTTAAGCTTAAATTAAAACTTTTGTTTCCTGAGTGTATTAGAAGATGCTGAATTTTATAATCTGGCATTTTATTGAAATATTCGCAGGTATGCATCTTGATCATAACCATTGATATATGTAAATATACTGAATTAGTGCCGCATCGATATTTAAAGGGAGCAGGGTTTAATAAAATAAGCGATAGTCTCTTCTTTAAAACAGTTTATAATCAGGTATTTAATTGAAACATTTAACAGAGTTATGCATTACCATGGATATCTATGAATAAATTTCATATACCGTTTATCGTAAAAAAGAAACGGCAAAAGACATGCACAAATTTTGTCGTCAGCAACGAGTGTATTAAAAAAATTCACCCCCTCCACATCATTCGATCAAAACAATATTTTGTTGAAATATTCTTTAAACACACAAAAATGCACATGTACATTGTCTTCTTGATCGAGGCGTGTGGAGGGGTCTAATTTTTCTATAGTATTTGCAAAACACGGCATTTTTCTTCGATATCAGCTGAAACACGCTATGTTTGTGACGTCACGCGACGTCAATGTAGCCATGGAGACAGGCAAATGTGTATGCAAAATGTTCTTTGTGCATTGGTGCATTAGAAACATATATTATATAAACGATTGTTGGAAGAAAAAAATCCTGAAATTTGGGCCAAAAACAGCTCTTATAGTCCCCTCATCTTTTACGGAAACACGGCTATAACTTCGAGATTGGTTTCAGATTTTCTTCAAAATTGCCCGGTGAGTAGATCGCATCATGCTGATCATTTTATTCTTCCGTCAGATTTTTAATATCTGTAACGGTTTTCGAGTTATCGGCCAAAAATTGTTCTGTTTTTAGCAACGGCGGCCATGTTGTTTGACCTACCGCTTAATCGAACACAATTTACAAAGGTCATACTCTGGTGATGATTCAGGCCGAGTAAGTTACATTTGGCTCAGTGGTTTCAGAGGAGAAGATTTTTGAAATTGTTGACCGCCAGACAGACGGACGGACGGACGAAGGACGCATATTGATGGCAAAAGCTCACATTGCCTTTTAGGCAAGGTGAGCTAAAAATGAGCAAAAGTGCTAAAATTGGTCACTTTCAAACATCTGTAGCAAAAAAAAATGCTTGGCAACCTATGATTTTTTCTTTAAATATTGAATTTATAAGGTAAAAACATTGCAAAAATCAAGGTTTGAATAAAGTTTAATACTTTAAAATTTTGACTGCTCACCAGAGAACATCCTTCAAATGTAAAAACCTTTCAGGAGCTTGTAATCATTCCACCAGCATTTGTTTTTTTTTATTAACATACTTCAAGCTAAAAAGAAGATTAATGCAATATGTTACAATTTTCAGATAAGATCTATGTACTCTGTTATTGCAATGCATGTGAATTTTGTCAGTCGTCGATTTATAAGATGATATCTGTGATTTACATGACTTAAAAGTTTCAAAGTCATCTGAATTAAATAAAAGAGGGTACGTTTCAATTTGTACTTCTCACTGGTCTTTTTAAAAAGTTACGAAGTCTTACGTTAAAAATTTACGGTAATATCGGTATTTTGTTTTTATTACCACTAGGTTGATGTCTCTGCTGGCGGCCTGTTAGTCAAGAAGGTATTCACCTATCCAGTATTCAGTACTTCGGTGCTGTTCCAAAATCCATTTAGATTTGGAATCTATCTACATAAAAAATTTAGCAACTGTTGCTAAAAACTAAGGAATATATCCCTCTTTCAACAGCTCTGTCCTTAGTTTCTTTTAGAATTAATTATATCTTTTTGGTTATTTGTTCTCAACTAGATTGAGTTAGCTTTAGTTGTGTGGCGTCCTTGTTCATTTTTGTTTATTCGTTTTGTCTTTGTCACACTGTCTCAATTCGTGTTGGATGTGAATTGCCTTGATTTTAGTTTTATGATTTTAGAATTCCCTCTTTCTTCGTTTTTACTTCGGTATTCGTTTGCCGATGTCTTTAGAATAAGTTGTTTTACAATTGGTTTAATTTTAGCACGTATACACTGATAAAGGGGTAAGTTTAAAGATACAGTCTATAAACCATTTGACAAGAGTTCCATATGATATCCCTTACATGTATGTTTATGCACATTTCGTCAACCAAAGTGGTACCAACTTGAATTCTTTCCCCTACTCCATATTGTTTTGTTTCACCCGATTTAAAAGAAGACAGAACTGATGAAAAATAGTGCTGGATTTATTCGATCATTTACAGAAATAATTAACGAAAATCATTTTATTGTATACCTGGTATTAACATTTTACTGTTGTCTTTTTCTTTGGTGTTAATTTTACTTTTGCAGCAGTTAAAGGTAATCGATATTTCCTACTGACAAAATTTGTAGAATTTTTAATGCATTTGATATTTATATAATTTTAAAGCCATTCAAAATAAATTAACTCATATTTTAAGATGGGCCTATAAAAACAATATACATGTAGTGTCTTCCAAATGAGATTATCAATATTCGTCATAAAAACAAATTTCACATTTACAGGCACTACATTCATGACATTGTTTAGATATCATTTTTGTGTCGATATCCTTGACTTGTATTTTTTAGTCCAATAGAAACAATATTTTGAAATATCAAGCTTAATAACTTCCAAAGCTATGCAATTTTAACATTATTGTGAAGTGCTGATTTGTTGTTTATTCTTGATCAGATATTGTGTAGTCTTTCAAAGGGTTGTATTTGATAAAATAACCTTTACCAATGCTTTCCTGTACAGAAGTATTAATTTGCTACATCACCATTACCACAAAAACCACCAAGATTCATTTAACTTCTCGACTAATCATCTAAAAGATGCGTTTAAGAGCACAGTAAATCTGTATAGTTGACAATGTGTTAAAGTTAAGTGAATTTTAATCTCTATTCAATTTGTATATGAATTTGTAATTTTTCATGGGCACTGTAATCATTTGTCTTGATTCTAAGGATTCTGTTTTTTTCTCTACCACCACTATTCATAAATCATAATGAGCAACTGAGTTAGAAATTGATTTTGCAATAAAATCTTAGTTACAATTGATTTTGCAATAAAATCTTATTTACAATTGAAGCATTTTTAATGATTTGGAAAACGTATATTTACTACTATATCACTGGGTTTTAATTTTCACATTTACACGAAAAGGGCTGATATCCTTTAGTATAAAGATGAATTTAATGAATGTATTCTCAATAAATGCAAATATAAAGCCCTGCGAATTAATCCAAAACTGAAAATTGCGAAAATTCTGTACCACGAATATTAAGCATTATACAGTAACCACGTATGTATTTCTCTTTAGAAAAAATAGGATGCCATTATACAAAATAAAAAAGGTCGATATGAATTCATTCTCATTTAACTGGTACATGTATTTGGACATTTTAGTCTTTAAACACACAGGCTGTTCTACCTCGAAAGTCTCGTGTTGTATGCCACTAGTTAATCACAAGCTTTCATCTCATGTCAAACTCTATCGTTTACATTCGGTATGAAAAAGAGTGGAATGGGGTAAATGTCAAGGAGACAACATCCCATTTCCAGGTTAAAACGACCAAAAACAAAGCCTCTAGGGGTCACCGTACGGTCTTCAACACAGTGAGGAACCTCACACCACAAAATAAGCCCTAAATGGCTGAAAAAAGTAAAAAAGTGAATAAATCAATGGAAACAAACAACATCTAATAACCCAAGAAACTAAAATATTATAAGAAGACAAGGACAAGCCAATGACCAACACATTCCTGACTTGGGTTCAGTAGTACTTAAACTATTTGACCTGACTGGTGATAATTCAATTATATCGGGAATTTTCGTGTTATACTTACCAAACAAGACAGAAAAAAAGGCGACGCCAAACTTTTCAATAATTTTGATTAATACTTTCAACTATCTTAGGACACTGGTGCTTTTGTCGGGCAACTGTTGACAGGGATTTTCAGAAGCACTGTGACAGTTAACTTGATGTTTGTTGACGATCCTGTATCCATGGGTTTAATATAACATGAATATGGTGTTGATCGACAATTAGCAATGATTCCGCCTAAAACGGTGAAATTGGCGGTCTTGAACTTGCCATGATGTCAGTTTTTGAACATCTTTGAGTTTATGGTTTTCCAAATATTTAGATTTTATCTGCGCTGAAGACACATAAGTTGTCGAAATGCGCATATGCAGAAAATAAATTCACAGTAACTTCGGTATTTAGTTATATGACCATTGCTCATTGTTGAAGGTCTTATGGTGTCTTGAAGATAAAGAAAAGCAATAAAACCATTGTCCCTTTGCTTTATTTTTCAATGTATATATTTGTAGAGAAGTTGTCCATGTGCATTTACTCCATATCCTTTCATTGTTTATTTGTAACAAGAATGTCATAAAAATTACCTACGAATGTGTTATTAGATTGCCGTAACCACAAAACCCAAAGGTATACTTCAATATTCACACTAGCTTTTCGGCACACATGTACATAAAAGAACAGCGCTGTAGTTTAAGTATATTAACGTAATATCGACTTAAAATGTTAAATTGCCGCGAATTTTAATATCAAACACCTTCTAGAAGTGATATGATTTGCAGAAACTAACAATAACTTTTAAGAACAAGATGTGTTTGTGAAACACTACATATGCCCCCAGATTCCACTTTTTACCCCTTTTTGACCCCTATGACCTTGACCTTTGACCTTTGACATGATTTTGTTTTGCATATTTATGTTCCTCTTGACTAGACCTATACACTTGCCAAGTATCAAAAGTCTACCTTATATAGTTCAAAAGTTATAGCCAAGGTTAAAGTTTCGGACAAACAGACAGACAGACAGACAGACAGGACAAAAACAATATGCCCCCCGATCCTCGATCTGGGGGCATAAAAATGTGTATAAGTAATATCTATCACCCCAATTGAAATTTGGGAGACAAAATGTGATTTTTCCGTTTCTTTTTTTTTTTCCTTCTCCTAATTATTATAGTTTTGGATACAAATAGTTATTTCTTCTTTTTCTTCCTCTTCTTCTTATTATAAAAATTATTACTATTTTATTGCTTTTTTTCATCCGCTCATTTTTTTTTGTCTTATATGTTTCTCAAAAATTATTGGACAAAGTTACTTCAAGCAGCTTTAAAATTTTCAAATTGCAGTTATCGTACTGGTAGCAGAGAAAAGACTGCCGTTTCCATGTATACTTACATTTAATAGTACTTAGCACTTCCCTTAATTTGTGTGTATTCGGTCCAACAGTCTTGTTTTTTTTCCTTTTTTGTCTGTATGTTTTTTTGTTTGTTTCTTTCTTTCTTTCTTTAAATTATTTAATGTTTGTTTGTTTTTTATTTTATTGATTTTTTTGTATGTGTGTCTTTTTTGTTTTGTTTTTTTTTTATTCAGTAAAACTTTTTTAAGCAATAAAAGTATTTTTTAATGTTATTGGGAATGTTTGCATTTATTCTTCTTGGCTCTTTGCTGCTTGTTGACAAATGGACTTCTTTGTCCGTTCTATTCTGTAGTTATTTAAGTCAAGCTCCATCACTGAAAGGAAAGAAAGTAATCTAGAAATGAACTCCAATTCTATGGAATATCTTTGTTTCTATTGTATGAAACTAAAGTTTAGATTTTAAAATATTATATATATGGCATAAACCGCAATGAGTTTTTACTATAAGGTAATATATGTACTAAAATTAGTCATGAAATTCCTGACTCTGTGTAGCATATTTTTATTTGGTGTAGCAACAGTAAAAGTCCAAATAAAAATATGCTACCCAGAGTCACGAATTTCAGGACTATACTGAAATGACCTAAAAAAGACAAAACATATACGCATATATATATACCTTTGTGACGTTTAAATAAATCTTTAACAAATTTTCCACTCATCTCCGGGATTATTATTATTATTCCTACATTCTAAAAATATAGGTAAAGGTAACCCCAAAATATTTATTTGGAAATGTTCTATACAACAATTGACCTTTGTATTCAAAATTTGACGAATATTCCTAATGCTTATTAGGAAAAATTAAGTTTTCCTGTACATGTTATTCATATTTAAATAAATAAATGAAATAAGGAATTGCAAGAGTCTCTTTTGTGAAAATGTGAGTTAAGTCCAAAGATGTACAAATCCTGCTTTAAATCATATACCAGCATTTATAAAAAATGAAGTTTTGATGACCCAAACAATTGCTTTGTTGTTGACAGCAAAAAAGTTCAGTAGCCATAAAAATAATATTATTATTCTTGTTAAGTAGTCCAGTTCCAAATTTTTAATTTTAAATTCCGTAAGATCAACAAAAATCCCGTTTCGTTTTATTCATCAGATATGTAAATTTAGTAATGTGACAATGTGGTATTCAATACATGTATTTTCTCTAACCCAAGCATAAATGATAACGATCAACTGTGATACAATATTTAAAGCAACCATGCCCCCAATGATTACGAAAATGGGTATCGAATGGTTCCTCTAGACAGGTATTTTAAATATAATTAAACTGAAACTAGACATTAAGTATTGATACCGTTATCAGTAAAAACCACAAGTATTTCACAAATCTAAGGAGAAATACAAATACATTTCAATGAATTATTAGAAATCAGAACCATCTCTAGAATATGAAATAAACATTAATTTATGATGTGTAAAAGTATTCAATAAGGTCAATTCTTTGTCAGATAGTGTAGGTGAAGGATATTTGGTAAATTGTTGAATATTGTTTTGCAACCTGTACTCAGATTATAAGACTGTTTTTGATCTGATCGTTTTAAGACATTTTAGTTGCCTTTTCGTAGAACTGGAGGCCGTTTGATGGCTTATTTTCATTGTTGCAGATTGTAAATTGACTCCAAGCTGTTAATGGATCTGTAAAAATGAAATTAATGTTGATTGTTTGACACAAGATTTAAAATAGAAGGGACTATTTTTACATTCAAAATTGATTTTTTTTCCGAAATCCACATATTGTACAGTGTAGATTTTATGTTCAATTTGTTGAGGACTCTTTAGCAACCCATTTTCATTCGTGAAGGATGTTTGGTAACGGGTTAAATTGTTTTTCATTTCAAAGGCAGATTTCTACATTCTTTAGGATTACTTTATTATTGTTTGAATCTGTTTGATGTACTCTACATGTTGAAGCTGTTTGGTGATCTTTACAAGTCTTTGCAGTTTGTCGAAGTGTACAGGATGTTTAAGACTGTATAACGACCTGCAGCCCTTTACGATAAAAATTAGTCGTAAGTCTTTAACATTTCATATTGACTTACGATTAAAATTATCGTAAGATTTTTTGTGAAAAAGGCTGCTGAATTATTGTTCAAATTTGCAAAGATTTCCGTTGTGTGTTGATTATGCTTTATAAATGCTATAAATGTATATATATTTTTTTAAATTCGTTCAATTTATACAGCAACAAACGTATACCAAAGCAAACAGATAGAACAGACAAAAAATAAAAATTAATCCAAAAACATAGCAATTTAAAAAAAAAGATGAAGATGCAACAAAATGAAGGCACCATAATAAAGAAACAACAAGTTAACAAAAATAAACACCACAGCTCTCGCATTGTGAATTTTCATGAGAAGTATTTTAAATTTGAATGGCTAAATGTTAAAAAAAAACACTGCAAATTCCCTTTCTGAAAATGGTCTCTTCAGTACACAGGAAATCGAAACATTTAGGCCAGAAAACAAAATATGTATAAAACCTGATAGACAACAAATTACAGATATGACATGAAAAAATGACAAGATCAGCTAAGAATTGTACAAGGGATTAAAGAAATAATTCTCATGTTCAAACAAAATCTTTTGAAAAATCATTTATTAGTCAGGTGATAGTGATGAAAGTTATCCTAATTATTTCCTCTATAATTTTGACAGTTATATATACACTGAGTTTCAACAACGAACTTTTTACTGACAGGTACGCCTGTAACTAATACAATCAGAACTTAAGTTCATTCACAAAAATAATGCAAATCATACGATAGCTGACGTCATGTTTCAATTGTTTCAATTCTGAAAATAAATAAGGCGGTTTTAATGTGAAAAAAGTGGATTTAAAACATTTCATTGACAAATATCATTGTTACGTTCATCGACTTATGATCAAAGATATGAACTTAAATTTTACTCTCAGAAAAAAAAAATTATTTCGATTTTTTCATTATTAGTATATAATTTTCAATTTGGTTAATGCGTATATGAAATTGGAAAATGTTAAACTTTTTTCTTAATTTAGGGTTGTTTTAACTAAAAGGACAATCAATCGAACAATTTTGGTCAAATTTTAACTGCTTAATTTGCTCCAAAAGACATGAGTTTATTGATAACACATGTTTTGTAATGAACGTTTGTCTATTGTCTGGGGTAGGAAGGCTCTTGGCTTCAAATAAATGTATATACAAACTGAACAATTAAACCATGCCACGTCTTAAAGACGCAACATGAATGTCACCGATCGATTGAGGCGTTTGAAACACAGAAAGCTGAAGCAACGATACTTTATGTAACCAAGAGTATCATGTCTCTACTTTTGGATAGGTACAGACAGCAGGTATCACAATCCAGAAACAAGAATCCGCAATCTCCTAAGGTTAGGTTGGCCAAGGGCCAGTAACAAAACTTGCGTGAAAATTTCAAAACAGCTACATCCACTGCTTCGTTGATCCCTTGAATTCGTAGAATTACGAACAAGACAGTCAGTTACCTCTTTGAAGATGCTTGGACCAGAGTAGTGGTATTGAACCATCATCATCGACGAAACAGAATCTGAGACACACAGAGTATGGCCCAAGCAGCGGTGGAAAAGTGTTTTTTCACTGATTATTTTAGGTTTCTGATTGTTGAGCAAGGGTTTGCATGAGGCCAAAATTTGATGGTGGCTGTGTAATAATGTGAGGAGCTGCATCTATATGGGAAGGATTGAATTGGTGCATGTCAAAAGTAACGACATCACGATAATGTTAAGAAATCTTGTAACAAATCGTTCTTCTCAGTCTAGAGAATAATGGATTGATTGATTGATTAGTTAGAGTTTAACGTCCAATGAGCAATATTTCAGCTATATCAGGACGAGAACAAGTTAATCAATTAAAAAA
>MJUU01023530.1:137764-158198 GCA_002080025.1 Modiolus philippinarum
TTTTTTTAATTCACGAAGCAAGAACTTGCTGTATTTTAGCATTAATAAGATATGAAAAGTATTTTTTTCAGTCTGCGGTTAATACTTACTCTTTAAAATGTCAAAAAAGTTCAGTGTTTTGAAAATTTTACTTCATTATATCCTTGCGAAGGAGTTTGTTATGTTGCGAAATACAAAAATCATCAAATTTAGAATAGAAAAGGTATAAAAAGTAAGATTTTGAAGCAGCGGTTTAAACTCAGTCTTTAAAAATGACAAAAACAATTCAATGTTATGAAACTTTTACACCATAATATCCTTTCGAAGGAGTTTTATAATTCGTGAGGCAAAAACTTAATGAATTTTAGCATTAAAAAGATATGAAAAGTAAATTTTTTCAAATGCGGTTAATACTTATTCTTTAAAAATGTCACGAAAAGTTAAGTGTTTGAAAATTTTACTTCATTATATCCTTGCGAAGGAGTTTGATATGTTACGAAATACAAAAATCATCAAATTTAGCATAGAGTAGGTATGAAAAGTAAGATTTTGAAACAGTGGTTTAAAATCAGTCTATAAAAATGACAAAAAAAAATCAGTGTTTTGAAAATTTTACATCATAATATCCTTTCCTTCATGAAGCAAAAACTTGATGAATTTTAGCATTAAAAAGATATGAAAAGTAAACTTTTTAGTTGATAGTTTATACTTACTCTTTAAAAATGTCAAAAAAAAGTTAAGTGTTTTGAAAATTTTATATCATTATATCCTTGCGAAGGAAGTTGATATGTTGCGAAATGAAAAATCTTCAAATTTAACATAGAATAGGTATGAAAAGTAAGATTTTTAAAGCAAAGCATTCCTATTCTATGTTAAATTTGAAGATTGTTTTATTTTGCAACATATCAAACTCCTTCGCAAGGATATAATGATGTAAAATTTTCAAAATACTTTTTTATTGGTCATTTTTCAAGAGCTAGTTTACATCGCGACTAAAAATTTTACTTTTCATACCTTTTTAATGCTAAAATTCATGAAGTTTTTGCTTCGCGAATTATAAAACCCCTTTGCAAGTATATTATGATGTAAAATTTTCAAAACAGGATTTTTTTTTGTCATTTTTATAGACTGAGTTTAAACCGCTGTTTCAAAATCTTACTTTTCATACCTATTCTATGCTAAATTTGATGATTTTTGTATTTCGCAACATATCAAACTTTTTCGCAAGGATATAATGAAGTAAAATTTTCAAAACACTTAATTTTTGTCGACATTTTTAAAGAGTTAGTATAAAACGTCGACTAACACTTACTTTTCATATCTTTAAAATACTAAAATTCATCAAGTTCTTACTTTGCGAATTATAAAACTCCTCCCAAAGGATATTATGGTGTAAAATTTTCAAAACACTGATTTTTTTTGGTCATTTTTAAAGACTGAGTTTAAACCACTGATTAAAAAATCTAACTTTTCTGTCTATTCTTTGCTTAATTTCATAATTCTTTTTATTTCGCAACATATCAAACTCTTTCGAGAGGATATCATGAAGTCAAAATTTTCAAAACACTTTATTGTTTTTGTCAATTTTAAAGAGTAAGTTTTAACCGTAAACTGAGTTTTTTGTTTTTTTAACTGCTTATCAAATTATTTATTTTTCATACCAAATTTCATATATTTGTTTTTTTAATTTCGAAAAATCGTACACAACCAGTTATATGAAAATAAAAATATTTGCTCTAGAGATTGAATTGAATATTCTTTTTAAACTAAGTCTAAAACGGCGATATTTCACAACTTTAAACTGGTGAGGGTGGATATAGACAGGTGAGATCGAATCCTCCCATGACCCGCGAATCTGTTATCCATTCGCACCTAAAAGTGTCAAAGGCACAACTCTATTTGATAATTAATTTATAGTATCAAAATACATAAAATAAATAAAAGATACGAAATTTGAATAAAAAAATAGAGAAAGATAAGCGATAAACAGAAAAAAACGATTTTGATTGGTTTAATTAAACCCTGAATACCGTTTTCCGTTTCTGATTGGACGAACGTTAAATATCAAATAGCGATTTCCGTTTCTGGCTTCTCATTGGCTAAAACTATGAATAGCGTTTCGGTTTAAACTACAATTTCCGATACCGATCGGAAACTATGGGATTTCTTCGAAAACCCCTAGTTTCCGTTCAATTTCAATCGAAAACTAGGGTTTTTGCCGAAAACTATGTATACCGATCGGAAACCCCTAGTTAACGTTCGGTATACCCAGTATTTCGCACGAAAACCCCTAGTTTTCGTTCGAATTACTAGGTATACCGCATTTTTGTTACTATCGCGTGCCATAGGTCTATGACGCCTTTTTTCGTGACGTCACATTAGTAAAATCATTTTAAAGATTGAGTAATCTTGGAAGATAATTCTTTGTAACGTGTTGCTCACAAGTTTGCCACTTTTTTACAATTTTTTTTTACCATTCTACCTGTCGCAACAGATCATATTACATGTAGAATTATAAGCATGACATTGAAATGTAGATATGATGAAATTCAATGTCCGTACTCTATCAAAAAAAATGTACCTAAATTTTAAGACGTGACCAACAAATTAAAAGTGAATGAAAAGTGGAATAATTATAGAAAAAAAATTACAATTGCACATCAACTTTTGTTTTTCAAAAATACAACAAACAAGCTTTTGGCCCGTTCATTATATATATATATTAAATTACATAACGAGGGTTAATATCCAGCGATATAACAATCTTTCAATTTATGGAAATGGAACTTAATTCTGCTATAATTTCCGATAATAAAATTGTGACATTGCAGCGCTGCTCGACCAGTGAAATTTCCGTAAAAGTGATATAACTAGTTCATTTTTACATTAGCAAAGATAACAGTAAACACTTAAAATGGCCGAAAATTACAATCAAATGACACAATCTACAAGGGAACTGCACTAAAAAACACATAACAGAAAAGAGATAAACAAGAATAACGATAGGATCTTAGGATAACCGGACTAAGATACCAACACAAGCAAAAGCTAGCGGTAGGGTTAAACTCCATTTCAAATAACATCCGTTAATTACCACAAAATTACTATTATGCAAGGAATATATGTTTAAGAGAGTATGACTATTGCATTAAACTTGCCATTTAACTTTTCACTGATGATGTCTTAGCACTGAATTGATAAAATTTATAAAAATTCTTGCAACCCAGCCCTCTGGATTTAGCGGGGATGATCTGAATCGGATTACTCCAGCTGAAAACAAAGGATATAATTACTTTTTATTTTGTTTTCATGAAGGCCATCTTGAGATTTGTTCAGTTCTTTGAACTTAAGGCCTGTTACACTATAAAGTTCTAGCCAACGTGTGCCGACGTTCGCGATTTTTTGTAAAAACATTGGCATACGCCGAAGAAATTGAATAAATTCTCTTGTTGGACGCATCCATAACGTCAGGCTAACGACCTACAACTCACGGGAAACTTATCAAAAACTTGTATGCAACGCTCACAAAACGGGTAAAAGCGTATGACGATGTTTCACTAGTGCATTTGACGTATACCGATAACGCAATCAAAGGCTAGTAATATTAATAATACATAAGGAAATAGTAATATTTTAATATATATTTTTAAAATAATATTATATTCAGGTCAAAGATATCTTTTTAAACCTAATAATTTTTTAATGGTTCATACAAGTTTTCATGACAAGTGCACAAATGACATTCAAGTAATACACAATACACAAAATACACAATACACAAAAGCACAAAAGGGCCACACATGTTTTTTTTTTTAATTTCTGTTCTGATTATTTAAAAGTCATATTAAAAATAATATAAAACAATAAAAAGTTGGAAATAAACAGAAACAAAAACAAATAATAATACCATATAAGTAAATAGAAATATTTGAATATCTTGTAAAAAATCATCCATTGACAAAAACTTGAAACCTTTAAAAAGGAAATGTTGGTCTAGGTTTCAATTTGTTATTGTTTTAATTTTTTTGTTTTGAATTTAATTTTTCTTTTCCACATTGTTACATCAAGTTTGAAAACATAGCTAAATTTCTTTCAGAATCTATTACATCATATAAAATTGCATGGGAAAAAAAAACATTAATCCTTTCATGAAAAAGGGGTTCTTTTTCAAAGAGGAGAATACAAGTATTTTGTGAAGATGATGAATACTGTTTTTTATTTTAAACTTTAATAATGACAAACTAGATATATTTCAATCTTTGTCATACAAGTGATTAAAAAGAATAAAACTACTGGTTTTAAAATTAATGATTTTCTGAAAAACTTTAATTTCTTCATTTATTATTTTTTCTATTTTTCATTTTTTTTCGTTTAAAATAACATGTTCTTAATTGCTCAGTATTTTTAATTTTTATTTTTCAATCTTAATTTTGATTAAAAATTATTTAATATTTGTAGAAAAATTATAATACACATGTTTAGAGAGGTATAATTGGATAAATACTAGAAAGAAATCACCCAAGGGCAATCTTCTGTACAGTTCTAATTAACACACCTGTATAGCACAGGATGTTTATTCAGTCAGGTAAAACATGTCTGTTAATTGATTATCGACAACTTA
The DNA here is from genome assembly GCA_002080025.1 of Modiolus philippinarum. Classification (NCBI taxonomy): domain Eukaryota; kingdom Metazoa; phylum Mollusca; class Bivalvia; order Mytilida; family Modiolidae; genus Modiolus; species Modiolus philippinarum. Next base: position 142,365 of record MJUU01023530.1, read on the forward strand.
AAAAGATTCATAGGCAATTTGTTTTATTTTTTAATTCATTTATTCATTTTTATCAACATATAACCGATTTGTTACATTATAACAAATAGAGCCTATACAAGTATGTTGGAGTTATCTCCCCCTTATCCAGAAACGCTGATAGGGTCAATTGTCACTACGGAAGTTTTACGGTCGTCATCACGATTTGACAGACCATTACAATGTTTCTGTTTCACAAATGAGACCAGATATCTTTGGGTAGGTCCAAAGTTTGTTACCGGAATGACCGTGAGAGCACCGGACTTTTCACTGGCAGTGTGACGGGTGCCACGCGTGGAGCAGATCATGCTTACCCTTCCGGAACACCTGGTGATACTCTTCGTTTTTCAGAGTTCACACTGTCAGTGCTTTCGATTTCTGTGTGGTCAAACTGTTATTTTTAGTTTTGTCTTCGTCGATTATGTTTGTGGTAAAGATTTGTTCTTGTAATTGTCTAAAACTGAAGAGATATACAAAAGCTTTTCAAACTGTCACCTTGGTGCTGTTTGAGGGTTAGAGAAGTAACATGCACCATGAATTTTAATTGGTTTTGTCTACGGGGACAGAAAATGACAATAACCGATCAGCAACCCAACAGATATTTCAGCATCATATTTTTACTGGCTGTGTGACGGGTGCCATGTGTGGAGCAGATCATGCTTACCCTTCCGGAGCACCCTCAGTTTTAAGAGGGTTCACACTGCTAGTGCTTTAGTTTTGTGGGTGTCTTGTTCATTTTTGTTTATTTGTTTTGTCTTTGTCATACTGTCTCAATACGTGTTGCTGTGAATTGCCGTGATTTTGGATTTATGATTTTAGAATTTTCCCTTTCCTCGTTCTTGCTTCGGTATTCATTTGTCGATGTATCTAGTAATACAACATCGGATAATACGTTACTCCTTAGTTACAAGGACGCTCGGTTCGCTAAGTAGTCTTCTGCCTTACGTATTACACCACGAAACTCGTTGAAATTAACCGTGTAAAAAGCCCATTTAAAAGGAATCGTTGCCAAACACAATATACATATATTTGTAATGGAAGTAATGTTTTTGATATGAAAAAAAAAAAATTGGCAATTCTATTATTGTAGACTTGCTAAAGGTATCAGAAACTAAACTCGCTATTATGAAAGTGCGAAAAGGAAAAACGGTTGACTTGTGTTTTCCAGATGTATTATGGGAAAACAAACAATGAGTTAGACGAAAAATGTGACATTTATGTTAAAAATACATTTTCTTTTCTAACAGAAATAAGTATTTAATGTTGAAATATACAAAAAAATGTGGCATTTATGTTAAAAATACATTTTTTTCTGACAGAAATAAGTACTCAGTGTTGAAATTATTAGTCAGAATTCAGGGATTTACGGGACGCGTCTGGTACACTAAAATAAACGACAGGACGCACATTTTATTACAATATGGGTCCGACGGGACGCAACATAAATAATGTTTAAAATGCTATGGTACGTGTAGATCTGGCATCAAGTTGTATAGAATCGCGATTCTGCTCTGTTCCCATTATTTGAATTTCAAAATCAGATGAAGAAGAGACGGTCTTAACAATTTGTTTCTAATTTAAATTCATTTTCAGGAATCCATCGGATGTTACCTTTATTATTGAAACAAATACAAGCGCATGCTATCACAAATACAATCGAGAAAACAAACTTAGAAGGCGTTGGGAAAAAAGTTTTAGGAAATACATTTTTGTAAGCAGTTGAAAGCCAGGTGAGGAGAATTCGAAAAAACGATAGTTCCTGAATCACCGGATTGATTCACGGCATCAAGACTTTTGACATTTGTGTTCGAGCTGTGGTAAATACTGAACTAAAACACATCACATACTTGCTTTTTTGAACTTGCACATTATCAACATGATGAAGTGTATCATTGGTCATAGGTAAAAATCAGTCGGCATCTGAATTGGTTTTCATCGACTCCGGCTACATGCCTTATTCCGTTTCAAGATCAATTCTTTATTCTTATGTTGAAGTGCAAACTTACAGGGAGTCGAATATAAAAGGCTTAATTTCCTGTCCCTACCCCTTTCCCTGGATAGTGAAGAAATGGGTAGGGGCAGGACATTTATTCCTCCAATCAAAACTCGTACCTTTTATCCCTTCAGTCTGTAATACTTTTTTATATGTAATTGTTTGAATAGATTAGCTGGCTTTCGTCTGGATATAGCATAAATATTGCTTACCTGACGTGAAACTAAAACTTACTCATCAATTTAGAAAAGAATTATGTGACCTCCTGGGACCAAAATTTTGTTGAGAAGGACCCAGGAAAATTTATATGGTGGGTCCTTTACCCAACCTGACAGAAGTGGATGTAAATCCCTGAGTCATAAGCATTATTATGCTTACTAAACACCTTTACATTAGAATAATTTAAAATTTGACATATTTTAAAAGCATTGTAGTAACCTTTGATTTTAGGTAATAATTTCATTATTGAAACATCTTTTCTTTTTTACAAAACATGTCTTTCACATTTAGCAGCCTAGGTACATCGTTGTCAAGCCGCATCATATCGTTTAAGTTGAGAATTCCAGTAAATGCGATAGGGTTCAGTCTTAAGATCGAGAATTTACTAACAGGGCCACAGTTTTCTTGCATGAAAAGTCAAGAGGAGCGATAGTTTACTATGATGAATTTTAATAATAGAACGATCGGACATAAAACTTTATATTTCGTTTGCCAATCACCACCAAACGGCTACTTTAATATTCGATTTGTGAAAAGGCTACAATAATGTAAATAAATGCTCAATATTGTGCAGACGAAGAGCTTAATGAACGATTGATGCTTTAAATGTAATTTATATACTAAAGTTTATTGTGTAGTGGGCTAAAGTTGACTCTGATTTATGCAATAGTTGGTTATTGTACTCGCAAAAACTATCATAATTTACTTGGGTGTTAATAAAACAAATGAAAATGATATCAATGAAAGTTACAGCTTTTTAAGCATGTTCGGAAAACAAATGCAGATTTCGAAAATGTTGAACGATTCCAAACTTTTGCAATGCAGTTCTACGCTTTACAAATGAAACATTTTATACTTTGAGTTTTTCATTGATGGACCAGAGCTAATTTCTTATAAAAACAAAGAAATTACAATTATTGTGAATACAAAAAATGTTAACACTCTCAAATGTAAAGTCAGATAACATGTCTGTCACTTATGGAAAAGTGAGTTTGGCTGTAGTTATAAGGTTGATTCTTTTTCAGGAGTTCTTGGAAATCAAAAATGATATAAGTATGTTCCCAAGAATAAAACGTATAATTTTTTAAAACTACTGATTTTTTTTATCTTACTGTCTGATCAACCGTTACTTATATATTGTTAGAGTAATTATGGTGTGCCAAAAACTTCATTAAAAAAAATGTTTTTTGTAATTTTTTAGCACCGTTATCGATGTATCGTTCACAGAGAAATAAAATTCACGTGTAAAAAGTATATGGTCACCGTTTATACTTATTTTATTTATTTATTTATTTATCTGTTGTTTTTTTCTTTTTGTGTGTTTTTTTTTTTTTTTTTTTTTTTTTTTTTTTTGAAAATTCCAATNCGGAAAGAATGCTTAAAATACCGCTACTTGACATGTATTCACCAACACAGTAGTCAGTACTTCGGTATATGCAGACAATAAATTGACAGTAATTTCGGTATTTTGTTATTTATTATCACTCGGCCGATGCCTATGCTGGTAGACTGTTAGTCCCCGAGGGTATTTACCAACCCAGTAGTCCGTACTTCGGTGCTGACTAGAAAACCGATTTCATTAAAACTTGCAATATCTAAATTTTACAAAATTTTGTTTAAAACTAAGGAGTATCTCCCTCATGCGTAGCTCTGTCCTTAACTGAATTTTGGATTTCTATTTAGATCCTTTTCGTTATTTGTTCCCTATCAGCTTGTACACGTTTTTCGGTTAATGGACTTCCCAATGATTTGGTTTTATCTGCACTGATGAGACATAAGTTGTCGAAATGAGCATATGCAGAAAATAAATTGACAGTAATTTCGGTATTTTGTTATTTATATACATTTGTTTTGTTTCTTTGGTCATTGATATTTGTAATCGTTCAAATCTCATTTCTGATCCAAAGAGTCAGTGCAAGCTATTGTTATCACTTTGGCTATCTTTTTCACATTTTCATCATCTCTTCCGAAACCACAGAAAAAAATTCGCCTATCATTACAGGAATGATGCATTTGAAGTATTTTGCAAAAATTCGTATGAAGCAAGGTTCATACAGGGGCTAGTTCAGAAAAAAAGACAATAAGCTAGCGAAATCCTTTAATTTCAGTTTCCGTTATATAGATGATGTTCTTTCATTGAACAATCCTCAATTTAAAGATAACCTTCATCTTATATACCAAAATGAACTCGAAATTAAAGAGACCACTGATACACCATCATCAGCATCATACCTGGACTTATACCNTTTATTTTATTTAGTTGAAGCTTCCTCTAATGACTTTTTGGTGTGTTCATTTTCTACAGACATGGATATTATAATTGACAGTTGCTAGCTTTAAACACAGCAACTTAATTTTATAGACATAGGTACAAACAATGTATATGTCTGTCCTTATCACTAATATTTTAATGCATCATACATTCCAGATATCCATGGAAAACTCTGTACCGGGTTCTATATCAGCTCTCGAAACTTTTGTAGACGAGCTAACACATCTTATATCAGATCTTTACGCAAACCAGTCTCTTAACCCAAGTTAGCACTGCAAACGAATACCGAAGCAAGACTGATTAAAGGGGTAATTCCAAAATCAAAAATAAAAAATCTCGGCAAATCATATCCAACACGAATTCAGACAGCATGACAAAGACAAAACAAATAATCTAAAAAGAAAACAAAAACGACACAAAACTAAGGCACTTACAGTGTGAACCCCTACAAAAACTGAGGTANTTACTGTCTCAAAAACTTACACATCAAGGGTATGTTCAGTCACTGTTGCAATTGTCACTACAGAAGTTTTACGGTCGTCACCATGATTTGACAGACCATTACAAATGAGAACAGATATTTTGGGGTAGATCCAGAGTTTGTTACCGGACTGAATAACACCGACTGTGACAAAACCTGACCTTTCACTGGCAGTGTGACGGGTGCCACGCGTGGAGCAGATCATGCTTACCCTTTCGGAGCACCTGATGATAACTCAGTTTTTATAGGGGTTCACACTGCTAGTGCTTTAGTTTTGTGGCGTTCTTGTTCACTTTTGTTTATTTGTTTTGTCTTTGTCATACTGTCTCAATTCTTGTTGCTGTGAGTTGCCGTGATGTTGGATTTATGATTTTAGAATTTTTTCCTTTTCTTGCTTCGGTATTCGTTTGCCGATGTATCATGCCATTAAGAAAAATATTGGACCGATGGGAAAATTCCATTCCGATCACCTGCTCTTAAACTTCTATAGCAAATTCAATCAGACTTGACATGAATGATGGGATCGAACGTAACTTTGAAAAAATTTAATGAAAAGTGATAATAATAAAACTTTATATAAAAAGTTATTAAATAATAAACTCATTCTAATTTAAATTTGCAATACCAGTGATTGCAAATCTTGTACCACCACTTTTGACAGCTACCAGTTAGTATTAATAATTTGAAAAAAAATCATGAGTCTTGCGATATTCAAAAAAGTGTGTTGATATGTCAATACATTTTTACACTTTTGCAATTTAAAAAGCATGTGAATATGATAATCCTATTTAAAAATGCATTTTCCCGTGGGATTTCACCATTTCCCGTTGGATTTTGAATGATTGCCATATTCCCATTGAAGTTAAAGGAATCCCATGGCAGTAATAAAAAGTCCCATGAAAATATTTCAAAATCCCATGAGAAATAGTAAAATCCCATGATGAGCTGTATTTCCATGGGATTTTGAAATTCCCATTTTTTTTAAATTGCTGCTGTATTAAATCGATTTACAAATATGATTTTGTTCAGTTCCTTGCGATTCCGTACATTTTGGTTATTTAAACTGCTTGGTAATTCTGAAAAATGTTTTGCAATCATTGGAATTGCAAATTCAAATTGGAATGAGTTAATACTTTTGCAAAGTTCTCAATATAATTTGACAGGATAGGAGAGTCACAATGAAATCTTGGAACTTACATCATGGAAAAAATACAGCATTGATACACAAAAAGACTGTCGCACATGCATATGCAAGAAAATTTCACTTTCAGGTATCAGAGTACACGAGTTAACTATAACGATTAAGTTCTTGACCACCCTCGTTTGTTTCAGTATGTATCTTTTATCCGTAAGATTTGTTTTGTTCAAAATGACCTAAACTGCACGAAATTCTTTCAATGGTGAATGAAAGGATATGGAGTAAATGCACATTAGACGAAGTCTCTACAAATACATGGTAAACAAATCAAACAAAGAAACAACGCTTTTATTGTTATTCTTCATCTTGAAGTCACCTTGAGGCCTTCAACAATCAGCTTTGCTCATACCTCATAGTAAGTTCAAGACGGGCCCTAGCACCGGTTTGAGCGGAATTCTTTGCTAATTGTCGACCATAGCTACATCCATGTCTTCATTGGTCATTGGTGCGAGATTGTCAACAAACATGAAATAAACTTGCAAAGTGCTCTTACAATCACTCTCATCCTTTGCCCGACAAAAGCACTAGTGTCTTAAGCTAGTGGACGATTACAACATATAGACAAAAACAGGGCAATCATCAAGTCGAATGTAAGGAAACTTGCGTTATAAAGAAGTGAGATGTGGGCATTTAAAACAGGTGGTCAGAATTACATTTCGAAATTACAAAAATAAATGCCAAAATTTAAAAGTATGAATAGTATATCCATATCTCACGCACAAGTACACCATAACTGAAATATATAGAGAGCATGCATCTCTATACATTCAAGTCTGTTGATTGTGTCGTTGTTCTTAAAATGGCGTTTAAGTAAAGTAACTGATCCGAAGACACTAAATTTGTCGATTTTATAATGTGTGTTGAAATAAAACATATAAATAACAAGAAGTATTAAGAAAAAATGGGATGCAACAATTATATCTTGAATAATGTAATCTATATCATTTCAATTGAGTAAAATCAAGATATATCAGACGACAAAAAATTTAGCAAGGGAGTAAACTTCACTGAGAATGCAAGTCAACCATTTTTCCCACTCGCACTCTAATGATAGTGAAACTTCAATTGTTCCTTTTATAGGTAATCAACTTAATCATTTGATAGAACAAATGAAAATCAGTTTTCAAGAAATCGGTAAATTGACTATTGATTAGTATTGAAATTGGTAATGGTTTTTGTAGAATGATGTAAATTTCTTCGTTAACGTTGATGCGCTGTTTGTCAAAGTATGCATGGCTAAAGGTACTTTTTGCCAATATTTTTTTCGTATTCGGGGCAGTAGCGAATACTGAAAATATTAGCCTCACGAGATCAAAGAAAAAAAAACGATTTAAATCATAATTATAGTCTGTAATAATTAGTAGTATGGTAACAATATTTTTAGAATGTATATCGATTGTCCTTCACTTTTAGCATGGATGTTTAGGTTAGAGTAGTGTAATTCAATTTCCATAGGCGACAATAGTAATGTTTGATCCTCTCACAACTTTATTAGTCTCATTTTCTCTCCAAACTGTTATTGTCCATGAAGAACCATTTATCGCCCAAATTTTCAACTGTTGCCATTGGTTTTTCGTCCTTAATTTTGACCTCTAGGTGATTATCCCAAATTTCAACGAAAATTGCTTAAATTTAACGCAGACTAGGGGCACTTCTTTTTTATTTTTTTAATTATTTTATTGCAGATAATAAAGTAGCATTTTGTAATTTTTAAATGCAGTATTAAATAAAGTTCTCAATAAAAATAACAGAAATTAATTATATCCAATCAGTGCGCTGGCAGACCGATTACCGAGTTGTAGATTGGGTGGCCAAAAAGATTCCAAGGCAATCACGAGCTAATTACACTCTCTTTACCTATATATGGATTTTCATCGGTCCCAAAACTTGCCAAATCCCATGTTTTTATGTAGCCTTATATACTAGTAAATGTTAAGCAACATTTGGAAAAAAACAATCCCAGGCACTTTATTTTTTAGCGAATTTTTCCCGATGCCACCCCTAAATGAAAATAGAAGAAAAAAAATATGACTTATTGGGGACATTACGGTATGTTTCTTTTACGTCATAACTGAATATGACTTTTTTTAACGTTTCATTTCCAGATGTTAAAGGGCCGTCTATGTTGATGATAATAAATATCTGGCTTGTTCATAACTGATGAATTTGAACAACAAAAGAAGACTCGGTGCAAAATTCTTTAAGATACAATACTGAAATAGATTATAGGCTAAAAATGTTGAGAATGCTGACACAGTTCACCTAGCTGTGATGTAACGCGGGCTTCTATGAAACATATCGTGTGCATAAATAGAACCATTGAATTAACCTACCATGGTTAATATGACATTATGGGAAAAGCCCTATCGCGTATTTTTTGCACAAACAAAATTACAACGAAAGTTCTACACAAAATGAGGTGATTTAGAACCCCAACAGGAGCTTTGTTCCCCCAAATCGTCAAAATGACAGTTTAACTCTTTAGGTTAGAGTAGTGTAATTCAATTTCCACAGGCGACAATAGTAACGTTTGATCCTCTCACAACTTTATTAGTCTCATTTTCTCTCCAAACTGTTATTGCCCATGAAGAACCATTTATCTCCAAATTTTCAACTGCAGAAAGTTATATGTTGCCGTTTTCCGTCCTTAATTTTGACCTCTAGGTGATTACCCCAAATTTCAACGAAAATTGCTTAAATTTAACGCAGACTAGGGGCACTTCTTTTTTATTTTTTTTTTAATTATTTTATTGCAGATTATAAAGTGGCATTTTGTAATTTTTAAATGCAGTATTAAATAAAGTTCTCAATAAAAATAACAGAATTTTTTTTTTATCTTTTATTTCTTTTTAGTAGTCAGGATTTTTACAATTCCCCTACATCACCACCTGACTAGGGTTTTTGGGGATGTACAGATAAATACAAAATCAATAACCAATCTCGACCACCTTTTTTTCATTTAGTGTTAACTGTACATAAAATTTTCAATATTAATTGATATATTTACACATTCATGCCCTCTCTCACACACACACACTTTCAAAAAGTTTACAATTGAAATTTTTTTTTTATATATTAGGCTACATCAAGAATATTAAAATTAAAAGTAACTTTAATTTATGGAATAAAAATATTTTGTAAAGGGGACCAAAAGTCTTCAAAAGAGAGAATCCTGTTATTTTTCTTTGCAACATAGAAATCATATGATTGATAACTTTTAATTCTTAACTTTAATCCTGTCAAATTTGGAATAGTTTCTTTCAGTTTACATTTATAAATATAGTTCTTAGCAATTATAAATATTAAATTGATAAATAAATCTTCTGAAAGAAAACCAAGGAAAATCTGTTGTTTATTAAATTCAGTATGAATGTAATGCAACTTGACCTTCTCTATGAATAATAACCATAAATGTTTTGTAACGGGACAATCATAAAATAAATGCTCAATAGTTTCTTCATCTACATGGCAGAAAGTACATAATTTTGTGTCCTTTAATTTAATTTTGTACAAAAAAGAGTTCGTAGGTATGATTCTGTGTAGAAGTTTAAATTGAAAATTTTTAAGATAAGTATCTCTACATGATCTTTTAACTATGATAAAATATTTTGACCATTCAGGAATTTCTGTTCCAAATATTTCCTCCCATTTCAAAAATTTTCAGTTGGAAGATGACAAATATTTTCAACTAAAATTCTATATACAATTTCACCTTTTTATTCATCATAATCTTTTCAAAAAATGTATCTTTTGGTATAAAATTTTCAACAATGATTTGATCACAATATTGTTTGATCGTATCTTTTATACACTTAGGTATACAAGATAACAATAGATAGTAAGTCATGAAGTTATTTGTTTGAATCTTATGCTGTATTTGTTGACATGTATAAAAATTTTTGTCAACAAAATTAAAAATATCTTTCAAATATTGTATTCCATTACTTTTCCAATTCATGTACAAAGAAAATTCTACATTTGGAACAAAGTTAAGAATGTCTAATGACAAAACATCATGTAAACATAGTTTTGTGTAAGGCTTGGCTAAATGTAAGCACATGAGTACATCTTTCCAGAAAGGATTCTTTAAACTGTCAGATATTTCTTTTATTTTTTCTTTTTGAAAACTAAAGACTCTTTCTCCACCAAATTTTTTAAGTTCAGAGAGCAATAATGTTTGCCAAGTTCCATCAGAATTTGTGAAAATTCTTTTTACCCATCCCACTTTTAGATAAATGTTAAAAGAATACAAATGAACCATTTTTAAGCCTCCTTGTGCAATATCACCAATGAGTGTATTGCGCTTTATTCTTTCAGATTTTCGATTCCATATGAAATTGAAAAACAAAGAGTTCAGATCATTCAAATTTGATTGGGGTAAACTTGGCAGAGAAGTTAAAAGATGAATTAATTTTGGGAGAGCAAGAGTCTTTATGACAGTTACTTTTCCCATAATAGTTAGCTTTCTGTGTTCCCAACTTTTGAGAATACCACGAACTTCTTTAATCTTTTTTGTGAAATTTATTTCAATGACACTACTTAAGTCAAGTGAAAAATCAATACCTAGTAGTTTGAAATTTGAATCAGACCAGTTTAAATTCAGATCTGAACAGACTATCTGATCAGAGTATCTCTTGTTACCAATCCAAACAGCTCTCGTCTTGGAGGCATTTATTTTAAGACCAGAAACATGATGAAATTGATGTAAACAATTTATGGTTTCTGCAAGTGATTTCTCACTTCCATCTAGTGTGAGAAAAGTATCGTCTGCATACTGACTGAGCAAGGACTCTTTATCATCAATAAAAATCCCATGTATATCGGAATTTGCTTTCAATTTAAGGGATAATAGTTCTACGCCAATAATGAATAAATATGGGGATAGGGGGTCTCCTTGTCTGCAGCCTCTTTCCAAGTTGAAAAAATTCGACAAATTACCATTATTTATAACACAACTTTTTGCATTACAGTAGAATGTCTCAAACCACTTGCTTACAGATGGCCCAAAATTAAAATTTGTTAAAGCTTTTTTAAGAAATGTCCACTCAATTGAATCAAATGCTTTTTCAAAATCAATTAACAATAGAAGTCCTGTTTTATCATTTTCCTCCAAATAATGCATAAGATCATATAATAATCTTGTGTTTTCCCCAATAAATCTATCTTTTATAAATCCTTTTTGAGTATCACTTATAATAAAGGGCAAAATATTTTTAATTCTGTTTTCTATTGCAGTTGATGCTATTTTGATATCTGTATTAAGTAGACTTATAGGATGCCAGTTACTAATATACCGTCTGTCTTTATTATCTTTTGGAATACAAGTTATAATACTTTGGTACTGAAAATCAGAGAAACTACCAATTTCATATCCAGTGTATAACGATCTGTAAACAAGTGGTCCAAGATCTCTCCAAAAAAATTTATAGAAGTCAACTGTGAATCCATCGGACCCAGGACTTTTGCCATTTGTCATATTTTTCAATGATAAAGCACACTCTTCAAAACTTAGATTTCCTTACATTGATTTTTTTGTTCATCTGTAAGTTTTACATTATGATTAAAAAAGGAGTCATCTTCCTGGTCTACAACTCTTCTTGAATACAAACTTTCATAAAAGTGTTGTTGTTCAAGAAGAATTTTAGACTGGTCAGATATATGATTTCCCTGATCATCTATTACTTCAGTTATTGTTTTCTTTATAAAATTTGTTTTTTCCAACTTGCAGAAATATTTAGAACATTTTTCCCCATTTTCATGCCAGTTAGCACGTGATCTCAACAATAAGCCTTCCACCAATTGTTCCCTTTTACTCTCTAATTCTACTTTTTTGGCATTCAACTCAGTTTGTACTGCATCACTTGGTGATAAATTCATAATATTTTCTAAATTTTGAATATCATCTTCAAGTTTAACATCATCCTTTTTTTCTTTCCTAGATTTACCTATACTATAACTAATTGACAAACTTCTGATTTTCATCTTCAGGATTTCAAAAAATAATTGGTCACTACATGTAAGTTTAACATTAATTAAATCTTCTATGTTACCTGAAAGATAATACTCAGAAACAGTGTCTGAAATACATTTTTTACTTCATTCACATAATCTACATCTCTTAATAACTTTGAGTTGAATTTCCAATATCCCTTCCCCCTTTTTTCAGTACTCGCAGAAAATGTGAAAACAATAGCTGAATGATCAGTTTTATAACCAGGTATAATCTTTGTATTTTTCATAAGAGAAAATATATCTTCAGTTACTAAGAAATAATAGAAATTAATTATATCCAACCAGTGCGCTGGCAGACCGATTACCGAGTTGTAGACTGGGTGGCCAAAAAGATTCCAAGGCAATCACGAGCTAATTACACTCTCTTTACCTAAATTAATTGTCTGTATAAGCTAATCCCTCCGATCTCCGGTCGTCGGTGTGATCTAACCAGACACGCCGCTTCTTCGTGTTACAACTATTACCTATCACTAAGTGTAGAGTACTATTAAAAGGAGTCAACAAGTTATAAACAGACACAATATATTTAAACATTGTACGATATCTTTGTTGATAATAAGTTTTCCTTTGTTTTCTAAAAACGGCAGGACTTTTTTATTTTATCGGTAATTTGTAACAATTTTCTATGATAAACAGGGCATTTATAGTCGCTGATATTGTCAGTATGATAGACCTTGACGTTATTCTGCTGTGTACAATGTGCTATGAAGAAATCACTATGAAGCACGTGCTATGAAGACATCGCGTTCACGTTCCAAGCTAAAATACTATGTGACGCTTACATGTGTTGTATGAAGAATTTATTTTATTTATTGTTATATAGGATGAAATAAATATGAAGCATGCTAAAATAGAAATTTCAACTTATTGCATTTTATCATTCTATTTATCATTTTGTGAATTAGCGATGAAAGAAATATAGGACGTTTTGCTGTTGATAAGGACTTTTTCACGGCGTAACGCATCAAGCTCACCGATATTCCCTTTTTATCTTTCGATTCTCCCGTTTTGTAAAACTATAACAACGGGTAACATTTTGTAATGCTAATGCAAATTACATAAGTTTAAATTAATAAAGCTTTTTTTTAACACAAAATGACACAACTATATTTTGAATATATTAATCCTCTTGTGTTTTCCTCAGTTGTCATTTAAGAATTATTTCTAGCAACAACAATCACAATTATGGTATGTTATAATAAAAACTCCCTTTTAAAACCTATGTCACGTCAATGTTATGTGTGTGAATGTGTATGATTGGCTAACGTACTCATTTTACTTCAATTTTTGGTTCGTAAAGTGTACAAAAAAAAGTTTCAAATAAACAATAGAATAAAAATCATTATAAAAGTAAGCAATTACATACCATTGAAGACTAACTGCCCACAAGTACATACAGAAGCATCAATTGATTGTGATTAACAAAATATCGAAGCTACTGTACTGTAGTAACCTCATTTTTTTTTCTACAGCTGACAGCTGTGAAATAATAAGAATGTTTTTTTCAGTGTTCTTGCCTTACTTTGCAACCGTATTATTCCGATGGTTGCCAACTCAAGCTGTGAAGCCTTAAGTTAAAAAAAAGAGTTTCTCAGTATTAATCCAAAGGATTCAATGCAGTAATACAATGCGTTCGGCAGGGATCCAGTTTGTTAAAAGAATAAAGCGTAGGAACTCTAGTGATTTGATGATAAAGAGTTTATGATAAAAGGGATGATTTTGATTTTACTATTACTAATTTCCCCTTTCTTGACGGCGATGTTCCCCTAGCTCCTTCCTACGGGGTGTATATATCTCAACTTGTACGATTCGCTCGCATTTGTTCCACCCTTGATGATTTTAATGAGCTTAACCTTACTCTAACATCCAAACTTTTACAACAAGGTTACAGATTTCATAAATTATTATATACTTTTAAGAAGTTTTACAGAAGATATGAACATTTGATATCTAGATATGACGTGACTCGCAAACAGCTAATTACAAAGGGCATTTCTATTCCTTGATTTTATGGAAATGTTGTTAAAAAATGTCAAAAACTGATAAATAATCCAGAAAAACTGGGACGTAACTTACGTATTCTTTACGTAATAGTGGATATCGACGGGATATTCTGAACAAATCCGTTAAATTGGCTTCGAATTCAAGTGACCTGAAGACTTTACATATATACAGGCCTCTCACTGATACTACCGATGTCTACTGAAATACATGAAGACTCTTTATCAAACCCTTCGGGGAGTTTTGAGTTTGATTTTTCTTCCGTAGTGCGACAGTGTTTTTCCAGCAGACTATAGGGAAACGGAAGGTTTGGGTACCCATAAACCGGTTTAACCCTACCACTGGCTTTTGCTAGTGCCGGTATCAAGTCCGGCTATCCCGAGTTCCTATCGTTATTCATATTTGTCTCTTGTTTTAATTATTGTTTTTCTCTTGCAGTTTGCTTGTAGATTGAGGCATGTGATTGTAGTTCCTGGCCATTGTAGGTGTTTGCTGTTTTCCTGTTTTTGTAATTATTGAAATTAAACTGTGTCGTGAAATTTAAATATTTATTTCAATCACCTCCTGCTGTTCACAACATGTAACATTTTAATACCGGGTTGGGAGCCATGAAGTGTCACCCATTTCGAGTCCTAATTTACACCAATAAAAGCAATGCGAACCCCAATTTTTACTTGAAATTTTTGCAGCGGATTGTGTTTCCCTGATTCTGTCGTATGTTTTACGGATTTTCCTTACTGTTCTCTCCCTTTGATCGACTCGGACTTTTGTTGTCACTTTTATTTCACCCGAGCAATAAATTAAATAAGTACTATATATACTGTATATTGTCTTTTCAGTGTGGTTTGATGATGCATATGTATATAAATATGATTGTTGATAAGTTTCAATCCATATGACATCAAAGTTTTGTTTATGTAATTTTTCTTTCGTCATTTACTAAGTATCGAGAAGTTTTATTCCGGATTCTACAGACCTTAATTTTATTTTTTTTAATTTGATGAAAATAGGTCCAACAGTTTTTGAAATCTGATTATGTTGCATTTCTGGAAACTGTCATAGTAGTATTGTCATGAAAAACTTTCATGCAGAATGAAGGTATTAACAAAAGTACTGAACAACGTGTCACGAGCCGAAATCAAAACGGCAAAAAAGGAGGTGCAAAACCATCGGAGAACTTGTCAACCGCAATGATGTTGATTTGGTACAGGCATTTCAAAAGAAATGTTGGAAAAACTGGTTTCATAGCGCACCAAACCTTTTATTAAATTGTGGTATTCAACAACAGTCGCTATTGAAAGGTCGTAAACAATGAAGAGAATAAAAAACTAAGTCAAAATGAATCTTGAATCACAGTTGGGACCACAAGTTCATTTTTTTTCAAAACGGAACTACTATCTATTAAAGAACTTGTTGAATGGTCATATGAGACTGAATTTTTTGAAACCCGATTTATTAGCAGGTTACGGAGGAAACTATGTCTATACAATGAAAGATACTCATATGATTCATCATTAACCTTAAAGAAACATTTCCCGAAGTTTATTCAAACGAAATTGATAGAAATTTAGAAATCACTATGTCGCCGTATATATACTTTGCAGTATAAATGAATACGTACGGAAGTCCGTTAGTGCCAG
>MJUU01023532.1:50639-63355 GCA_002080025.1 Modiolus philippinarum
CACTACTTCCTGTTTGCCGATACTTTAACTTTTTATTATACCACTCTATGGATGAAAATTTTTCGTCAAAGTTTTCTGGGCTTCTACATGTGGGAATGATTTCATATTTGGTCTGAAGCTTCATGATGATGAGTTGTACTGTGTAAGCCATTTTCAGGTTTGCTGTGGCACTACTTCCTGTTTGCCGATACTTTAACTTTTTATTATACCACTCTATGGATGAAAATTTTTCGTCAAAGTTTTCTTGGCTTCTACAACTGGGAATGATATGATATTCAGTCTAAAGCTTCATGATGATGAGTTGTATCGTGTAAGCTATTTTCAGGTTTGCCATGCCACTACTTCCTGTTTGCCGATATTTAACTTTTTATTGTTCCACTCTATGGATGAAAATTTTTTTCAAGGTTTTCGTGGCCTCTACAACTGGGAATGACCTGATATTTGGTATAAAGCTTCATGATGATGAGTTGTATTGTGTAAGCTATTTTCAGGTTTGCTGTGCCACTACTTCCGGTTTGCCGATACTTTTTAACTTTTTATTTTAAAATATTTTCATTAAACAAATGTTGATAATTTGATACAAAGGAAGTGACTGCCTATTGTGGGGCCCTTCTGCGTTCAGCGGTACCTCTAATTTTTCATCGGATTTCGATGGGATTTTTATACCCCCGCTTCATAGTAGTGGGGGTATACTGGTCTACCTCCGTTTGTTCCTTCGTTCATCTGTTCGTTCGTTGTTCGTCTGTCCGTAACCACACTTTTCTCAGCAACTACTTTACAGACTGAAATCATATTTTGGCAAAAACTTCCTCATGATAGTCCAATAAGTATATACAGATTTCAAGGTTACCACATAAGTACTTCCTGTTTGCCAAGACTTTATTGTTTTTTTTAGCTCACCTGGCTATGCCAGGGTGAGCTTTTGCGATCACTTGGCGTCCGTCGTCCGTCCGTCCGTCGTCTGTCGTAAACTTTTCGTTCAAAGATCTTCTCCTCTGAAACCACTGGGCCAATTGGAACCAAACTTGGTCACAATAGTCCTTGGGTGGTCTCCTTTAAAAAATGTATCCGGCAGGTAGGTACCTAATCCAAGATGGCTGCCAGCGGGGAACATAGTTTTAACATTGGACGCTATAGGAAAGACATTCAAAGATCTTCTTCTCAGAAACTACTAGTCCAATTATAACCAAACTTAGTCACAATGGTCCTTAGATAGTCCCTTCCAAAAAAGATATCCGGCAGGTCCGTACCTCATCTAAGATGGCCGGCAGCGGGGAACATAGTTTTCACACTGGACTCCATGGAAAAGGCTTTAAAAAATCTTCTTCTCAGAGACTACCAGTCCAATTATAACCAAACTTAGTCACAATGGTCCTTAGATGGTCCCTTCAAAAAAAGGTATCAGGCAGGTCTGTACCTAATCCAAGATGGCCGCCAGCGGGGAACATAGTTTTAACATTGGACCCTATGGGAAAGACATTCAAAGATCTTCTTCTCAGAAACTCCTTGTCCAATTATAACCAAACATAGTCACAATGGTCCTTAGATGGTCCCTTCCAAAACAGGTATCTGGCAGGTCTGTACCTCATCCAAGATGGCCGCCAGTGGAACATAGTTTTGACATTGGACCCTATGGAAAAGACATTCAAAGATCTCAGAAACTACCAGTCCAATTATAACCAAACTTAGTCACAATGGCCCTTACATGGTCCCTTCCTAAAAAGGTATCCGGCAAGTCCATACCTCATCCAAATGGCCGCCAGCGGGAACATAGTTTTAACATTGGACCCTATGGAATATACATTCAAAGATCCTCTTCTCAGAAACTACTAGTCAAATTAGAACCAAACTAAGCCACAATGGTCCCACAATGGTGCTTAGATGGTCCCATCCAAAAAATGTATCTGGCAGGTCTGTACCTCATTCAAAATGGCCACCATCTGGAACATAGTTTTTACATTGGCCTTCTTGATTTTAAGGGGAACGTCTGCCCAAATTTTTGAATTTTTATTTGAATTGTGGTCTGAATGTTTTAATTTCAGCAATATGTATTACCTTGATTATAAGGGGAACCCCTGCCCAATTTTTTTTTTTGAATAGTGTTCTGTTATGGGTTGTAATGGATGATGGATCTTTGGGTTGCCATGGAAACCAAACAAGAATACTGTAATTTAAGAAAAAATAAATATTCTACTAAATTTTATGTTTTGTTTTTCCTGTTGGAAATGCCTTTTATCTATGTCAGCCATGGTCCAGGTGAGCGATACAGGCTCTTGAGAGCCTCTTGTTTATTGTTGTACAGCATATGGAATTTTTCTTCTCAATTTTTTCTGAAACTGTAAGAGGGATTCAATTGTTGTTATGCACAAAGCTTCTTTATGGTCCAATCTATTGTGTATTTGAATTTCAAGGTTACGTCATAAGCACTTCCTGTTTGCCGAGACGTCATTGTTTTTCATTGTTGTACAATATATGGAATTTTTTCGTCACAATTTTTTCTGAAACTGTAAGTGGGATTCAATTGTTGTTTTGCACAGAGCTTCCTTATGGTCCAATCTATCGTTTATTCTGATTTCAAGGTTATACTATAAACACTTCCTGTTTGCCGAGACTTTATTGTTTTTCATTGTTGTACAAGATATGGAATGGAATTTTTCATCACAATTTTCTGAAACTGTAAGTGGGATTCAATTGTTGTTTTGCACAGAGCTTCTTTATGGTCCAATCTATCGTGTATTCCAATTTCAAGGTTACGATTTAAGCACTTCCTGTTTGCCAAGACTTTATCTTTTTTTTGTTGTTGTTGTACAGCATATGGAATTTTTCGTCACAGTTTTTTCTGAAACTGTAAGAGGGATTCAATTTTTATTATGCACAGAGCTTCCTTATGGTCCAATCTATCGTGTAATCAAATTTCAAGATTATGTCATAAGCACTTCCTGTTTGCCGAGACATCATTGTTTTTCATAGTTGTACAATATATGGAATTTTTCGTCACTATTTTTTCTGAAACTGTAAGTGGGATTCAATTGTTGTTTTGCACAGAGCTTCCTCATGGTCCAATCTATCAGGTATTCCGATTTCAAGGTTACGCTGTACGCACTTCCTGTTTGCCAAGACGTCATTGTTTTCAATGTTGTACAATATATGGAATTTTTTGTCACAATTTTTTCTGAAACTGTAAGTTGGATTCAATTGTTGTTTTGCACAGAGCTTCTTTATGGTCCAATCTATCGTGTATTCGGATTTCAAGGTTAAGTTATAAGCACTTCCTGTTTACTGAGATGTCATTGTTTTTCATTGTTGTACAATATATGGAATTTTTCATCACAATTTCTTTGGAAAATGTAAGGCTTTAATGGTTGTGCAGACAGTTATCATTGAAAATGTTGGTTACTAGGATTATATAATTGTTTTTATACTTGTATTGTGTCCATACTTGTACTGTGTCCCGACACAATTAAAATTTCACTTGCCACATTGATTCAGGGTACAATGAGCGTGGGTATATCAGGCTGCCATTCGGCGTCAGCTCTTGTTTTCTTTGGATTCCTCTTGATATAAGCTTTCAGTAAAATGCCAACGGATTTTGTGTAGCTCTTACTGTTTCTGAGCTACAAGGGGTCATAGGGGCCTTTATTTTTCATCAGCTTTTGTAGTATGTCAAAAGATTTTGTGTAGCTCTTACCATTTCTTAGCTATAAGGGGTCAAAGGGGCTGAAATTGCAATTTTCAAAATGTGTAGAACCTTTTAAAAATTTTAATGGGGTTGGTTGCTTTGGATTCCTCTTATAGTATAGTTTAAGTAGTATATGTTGACCAATTTGATATACCTCTTACCATTTCTGATCTATATAAGGAATCATAATTGCTAATTTTTAATTTCCTGAGTTTGTGTTCAGCTAATTACTGAGTCAAGCTCTTAATTGTGTCCATTTAATAACTGTATCAAGCTCTTAACTGTGTCCTCATTCATTTTGAATTACACTTGTTCAAATTTCAGTGTTCGACATGCTGCGGTTGTATCATGCTGTGCTCGGCGTAGCCCTTTATTTATTCAACATTTCCGTGGTATTTGCCATCACAGCGTCGTATTTTTAAAAAAATTTAAATATGGTGTAAGGTTCCTCACTGTGTTGAAGACCGTATGGTGACCCCTAGATGCTTTGTTTTGGGTCGTTTTAACCTGGATATGGGATGTTGTCTCCTTGACATTTACCCCATTTCCTTTCTTTTTCATGTTCTAAAAATAGCATCATTTATTAATAACATATCCTGATATTATTGTCTGTTGCATAATTATACATCGAAGGGTGGAATAAAGTGCACAAATCAAATAAACAATCTCACTTAACCTTGGATATTGATGAAATGTAATCAAATGTGCAATTGATGCCAATTTCAACTTTAAACGACGATTGGTAAAGTTCTGTCACTTTCATTTTGTTTTGTGCATATTGTTTACAGTGGATCTTTAGCCAACCGATAAAAACTAATGCGTTTTGTTGGTATAAGAACATATCATGATTTCAAAAATCATGACTTTTTAAAAAAAGTTCCAAAGTGATGAAAAAAAAGAAAACAAAATGTACACATTTTTTTCTAGGCAAATGGAATTGGCGGCACAGAGTTCAGTTTCACGACAGCAATGTATGCAGAGCAATAATTCTGTGTTCATATGCAAACCAATTAATATAGGTGCACATATTTTATGTGATTTGGTCATGAAGACTTTCTTTTCTTTTATGCTTATATTATACACTGTTATAAAAGTGCACTTTTATTGACGCCTTATTAAGATAAGTTCTTTTTATGCTTGAACACTTTGCGGATATGATACATTTCCACAATGCAAGTATATAGCTAAAAATGACAAACTGGTAAAAAACACAAATTAAAATACAGCTTATTACAATTAAGAATGCACTTTGCACTAAAACAAAATCAGAGAAGTGGATGAATTTACATAGGCCTATAAACCAAAACAAGGAAATGATTTTTGTTGTCATCGGTTAAAACAACAAGTACTAAATGTCTTTTATATTGCATGGCGAAAGATATTTGGTCAAATTAAAGAAATATATCATGTTGTTGAGTGGTATTTGCCAAAAATACCGACTTTAAGGCTGCACAAATTTCCCTTCCCTTACCGCTCAGGAAATATGTCCAGCCTCTCAGTCAGTATTTTTTGGCAAATACCACTCAACAACATGATATATTTCTATAGAATGTGAGTTTCATTTTAGCAGAAAAATAGATTTACAGTATTTTTATATGCAATATTTCTGTGATATAATTGTTGTCAATCGTCTTTGGCCTTTTTAAAACAGTTCATTGATCATTCATGTTTTCATTTTTAGGGCTGTTCATAAACTAAGGGAGGTAATTTTCTTCTTTTCATATATTTTATTGAACCTGTTATATTTTCATCATAAAGTTGATTATAAATATTTGTATCATTTCATAACATTTTATATGCTTTACAATATCAGACCATTTTGTTCCTATTTTCACAGTGAACTGTCTGAACATATTTTGTTTACAGTATATGTGATTTTCTAAGTAATAATGATAACATTGTCACTTATATTTATCATATTTCTAAAGTCTATTTTCAAGTATTATTTATACTATGGCTTCATTGCTAGGTGATATTGGTAAATGATAATTTGTATGTGTGCATGAGTTTACTGTTAACTTTGTTTTGTAACTTTGTAAAACCCTGTAAAATGGTCTTTCACTTAATTAAATACAATTTATTGATATATTGATATATGGCATCAACAATATTTTATTCAAGAATTTGATCAGTGAATTCATAGAATGTTTTGTACATCTTTGACCTTGACCTCCACTATTAGTATGGATCCATTATATGTTTTGAACAGACATATTTACATACAGGGTATTCATACATGCATAAGTAGATTTAATTTTGTTCAAACATTTTAATATGCTAATTTATATGTATAATTTGATCTTCCTGGTGCTCATTTATGGCTTTACATTTCAATTTGTTAATTTTTATATTAATATTAAACAGAAATTTGAATGTCATAAGATGCTATGTTTTTAGCAGGAATTGTTTTCCAATTGAAATATTATTGTAATTCTTGATGCTACATGACGAAGCTTAGAGACCCTATATAAAGGTAAATTGTGTAAAAATGTATATACATTGTTAAACAGATAGGTGTAAGATTAACATGATAAATGGTCAGTCTTGTTTGTGTTAGTGATAATTTCAACGTATGTTGAGTTGAATGAATTTTTTTTTATGTAAATGATATATTTATGATGTTGTCATGTCAAAAAGGACCAGAAATACCTCTTTATTGGAAGTTGAGAATTTGAGTCTCAAAATAATATTCCACTTGTATGTGTTTACTTTGATGTCCTGAAATGTTTTTGTCAGTCCACCATTTGTATTGTATTGTATGTGAACTAAGGAAATCATATTTTAAGACAAGACTGGTTGAATAGAGACTCAGAAAACTGCATGTAATATATCCAATTGATTATCAATTATCATAGATAAGTATATATGTAAAATCGTTAATGCTTTATGCAAGAAATTTACGAGCTTATGAACAGACTAATAGCCAGACATCTTATCAGATATGAAAATCACAATTTGAATGATCAGATATGAAAATCACAATGTGGATGACAGGTAAATTATATAATATAATTGTATTGTACAATTCATTTATAGTCAAAACCATGAAAGAAGTTAGTATTTATACCTCAGTTTCCCATAACGTTCAAAATTTAAGATATTAAAAGTTAAAGCCTTATAAGAAATTATTTCAAATTTCAGATGCTGATCAAACGTAACAGCAGCACAATGTTTACATTATGATCTGGTTTAAGAAATAGATTACCATATTGCAAGATAACTCTATGCAAACCTTATCAAAATTTTAAACTGAGCGGACAATTTTCAGGCATGACACAATTTTATATATACAGTCCAGACAAAACACATGTAAATACTGTGTGGGTGACACCTGACGATGCCCATTTGAAATATACAAAATAGCTTAAATTTTCAATAGGTGGTAAATAAATTACACTATTTTCATTTCTTTTATTTGTTACATTTAGCAGTTGGAGGTTGGGCACCAATTTATTTTGATGTCATTTATTGCTTAGACATGGCAGATAACAAGTGGTGATGCAGAAAAAAAAAGCAACAAAAAAATTCAAGATTAAAAAAAAAAACCTTGGATATCCATTTGTAAGATTTCAATAGTTCTCCAAGAAGAACAGAAATTTTGCACACAGGATTTCTGAGATTTCAAGATCTTTCCATTGTTAGATTCTGTGTACCCATAGTTTATATATGTATTCATTAAAGCATATGGATATTCATTAAAGCATTCATTGAAATGATGAGAAAGATAGTTATTTTCAATTTTATATCAAGTATCCAATTATCTTTTGACCTTATGCTCCACCGGGAGTGAAGAGGATAGGTAGGTAGGTATCCAACTATCTTTTGACCTTATGCTCCACTCGGAGTGAAGAACATAGGTAGGTAGGTATCCAACTATCCTTTGACCTTATGCTCCACTGGGAGTGAAGAGGTTAGGTACGTAGGTATCCAACTATCTTTTGACCTTATGCTCCATCCGGAGTGAAGAGGATAGGTAGGTAGGTATCCAACTATCTTTTAAATTGCCAAAAAATACATAAAGTGCTGATAGACTTTATGTAATGATTATAACTCAGATTTTGTCACTATTTATGTAATATATTTGTATTGATACTGTAACAGAATATTTTTTTGAAAATCTTTGATACTGATGTTTTATTTGCCATATATAATTTTGATCTGTGTTAACACTGCATTTATTTGTACACGAGTTCAAGTTGAACTTTTTTTGGTGTTTAATTGTTATTAATAAATTTTCTTGAGATAAAACACTCTTCTTCTTATTTGGCCTTTATTGAAAGTGAGAATTGATTATTACTTTTAAAAGATGACATAAATTTAGTCTCTAACATTGTTTCCAGTTTATTACGTATATTTCTCACATAGAGATAATTAAATTTTCACATTTTAAAGTTCGAGGTTTATCCGAGAAACTTTAAAATGTGAAAATTTAACTATAGAGATGTGACAAATAATCGTAATAAACTGTAAAACAATGTTAGAGAATGTCTCTCTAATTTCTACCCAATTTATTTGAAGTAAAGCGATCTCAGTAGTCTCCAGTCTCAAGTATGCTGCCATTTTGTTGCTATCATCGTTGCTATGTGTATCTTTGCGCCATTCATTGAAAGGGGTGTTGAATATAATATTTTTGATAAAAATGTCATATCAATAAATTGAGTTATCTATTTACATGTTTGACCAATCGCCAACTGAGATCAAATAATACCCATGTTGATTATCGTTTCGATAACCAACTAGTCCGGAGGTATTTATATTTGCTAGAAATTAGAGAAATTCTGTTCTTATTATTAAACTAAAACGTTCAGAAATAGTTTAATTGCTGTAATAACTTACACACATACATAACTTTGATCCAATTTTTCTACGACTGCAAACAAATTTTGAAGTCTGAAACTGATGTCAATTATTGTGAGCTGAAATGGCAGCTTATTCTTAACTTTCATTGTAGTTGATCAATGCTTAAGACATGTTCACACCATTTCTTTTATGGGAAAGGTTTTGGGTATTTCGGCCATTTCTTTTTTTTAAAGACCGAAAAAGGACCAAATTTGATATTTTTTGTGTCACCTGCACACGTATTGTGTGGCGACATACTGGGATCACTTTAGATGTTTTGCGGCAGCAGCGTTGTCTTTCCCACTTTACTCAGCAACTGCAAATCAAAACCACTTGAAATTTTGAGTATGAGATTCCACATTGCACTTATTGAATTCAGGTCTTTCGGACATCTATTTCCTGTTTACCGCCACTCGAAATATTTTCCACTAATACATTCAAAGGTAAAAATTTCGTAACTTGGAATATTTTCAACAAATACTGTCAATGGTAAAAATTTTCGTAACAATTTTCTCAGCGAGTACAAATCACAGCCACTTGAAATTTTGTGTGTGACTTTAGTATGAAGTTCCATAATGCGCTTATCAAATTCAGTTCTGTTGGACACTTATTTCCTGTTTACTGACTTGAATATTTTCAACAAATACTGTGAATGGTAAAATTTTAGTAAGGGGACCACCATTTGATTTTCTTTGGGGGCTTGGGCGAATTTGTAAATAAATAATTTAATCTTATTGCCACTGAAAATAATTATTGTTATCTTACTTTCATGAAAATAGATTATTAAATGTTGATTTGAAGAATAAATTTTTTGTTGCAAATGTGAATAAATAATTTGATATGTCATTTGGTCAAAAATTTGTTTGAAATTTTCATGGAAAGATAATTTTTCTAGGGCAAATCACCCAAGCCTCCCCCTGAAAATCAAATTGTCGTCCCCGAACAATTTTCTCAGCAACTATAAATCACAGCCACTTGAAATTTTGTTAGTGACTTTAGTATGGAGTTCCATATTGAGCTTATTGAATTCAGGTCTGTTGGACACCTACTTCCTGTTTACTGACTTGGAATATTTTCAACTAATACTATCAATTTTAAAAATTCTCATAACAATTTTCTGAGCAACTTCAAATTTCAGCCTCTTGCAAGTTTTTTATGAGACCATAGTATGGGGTTCCATATTGGGCTTATTGAATTCAGGTCTGTCAGACATCTACTCCCTGTTTACTGATATGGAATATTTTCATCTAATATTGTCAATGGTAAAACTTTTCATAACACTTTTCTAAGTAACTACAAAACACATCTACTTGAAATTTGGTAAATGACTTTAGGATGGGGTTCCATAATGCACTTATGGAATTCACGTCTGTCAAACATCTATTTCCTGTTTAATAATTAAGAAATTTGTGTTCCTCATAACAGCAGAGCAGGCGACACAAGACTTCCATTGAAAATTCACAATCGATT
Organism: Modiolus philippinarum; assembly: GCA_002080025.1. Taxonomy (NCBI): domain Eukaryota; kingdom Metazoa; phylum Mollusca; class Bivalvia; order Mytilida; family Modiolidae; genus Modiolus; species Modiolus philippinarum. The sequence goes on from MJUU01023532.1 coordinate 60,628, forward strand.
TTATAGTTACTGGGAACAAAGTTTTATATAAAGGTTTCAGAACATATGTGGCTGTTCATAAATGCTCTACATGTCTTTTGTCATTCTCATGAAACTTATCAGAATGATTGATCCAACGACTAGGATATGCATATTGACTTAATTTCTGTTTGGACATATATTGTCATTTAGAGTTAGACATTTTCCCACACTTGATCAAATCGCTGCTTTCAAATTATGCATTCTTGGTGTGATTCTCATTATTAGTAAGCTTACAAGAATATCATCATATGGAGATTTGCATACTGTTAGGAATATGATCTTTTTGAACATGAATTGTAAAAGATATTGACATTTTCACATGTATTTGTATAGACTGTGTCTCATGTACATTTACTTTATATCCTTCCATTGTTAACTGAAATTTTTCTGCCCAAATGACATCAACACTGCATTCATGTTGTCTGCATCTCCTATTGAGTTCCATTAGTTGGATGACCATATTCGAATTACCAACAAATTAAAAAGGTTTTGTCATTTAGACACAAATATGTTTTATGAAATGAAGACATCACTGTATTAATGTATGTTTTCTAACTCCTCTCATATGCCTTGAATGATTCTCTAGAAACTTACTAGAACTTGCTAATGAAGATATGGTCAATCTGAGGTAGAAATATTTATAAGAAATGGATTAAAAGTACATTGTTCACAACAAAGCTCTAATGCCTTGCATGGTTCTCTAGAAATTTAATGTTACTTTTGAAGACCTTATGTAGATGCACATATTGGCAGAAATGGTACAAGTAAATATTTGTATCCTCACCCCACTACAATTTTGTGGAATCATTACATGCTCATTATGGCTGTCCTTTTTGTGTCACTTGCAACTATCTGGAAGCATGGCATATATATGGCAAGCCGTTTTTATATTTATTCACCAAACAAGATATCTTATATTTTTAAAAAGATATCTTCTTTGTTTTATAAGATATCTTCAAAAGTTAAAGAGATATCTTATAATGTTAAAAAGATATCTTATAAAGCTTAGCAGATATCTTATAAATTTTATAAGATATCTCTTTAAGTTTATGAGATATCTTATATAATTTTGATTTATAAGATATCTTATGAAGTTTATAAGATATCTTTTTAAGTTTATGAGATATCTTTTTAACTTTTTAAGATTGCTTATAAAACAAATAAGATATCTTATTAAATAAAAAATGATAAGATATCTTTATAACTTTATAAGATATCTTATATATTTAATAAGATATCTTATAAGCTTTAAAAGATATCTTGTAAATCATAATTTTATAAGATATCTTATAAACTTAATAAGATATCTTTTTAAACAAACAAGATATCTCATAAAGTTAATAAGATTATTTTCTATTATTTTTTTTGTATAAAATAGCACCAAGCATCCACGTATCCCTGTTGTTCAATGGACCCGACTTTAATTATTATAATACATGTCAATTATTACAGTTTGATCTAACCACATGTATCTAGACACGTGACTTCTCGTACAAGCATGTAGAATTGTTCTGTATAAGTCTAACATTTAATAAAAAGACAAGACAGTTCATCGGAAGACAATGTTCTAGGTTTCAGAAAAAATCTGCAGGAATTTTGTAACAATAAAAGAAAAAGTATTAAAAGCCAAGCAGTGCGTTTTTTACTAGCGAAAGAGATAAAATCTATACCGAGTGCCAATTGTAATCTTACCGAAAAGAGAATTAATAAACAAGGTCCGGGAAATGGCATATATATTATGTACTATATCAAATAGATTTGTCTCTAAAGACCGAATTTTAACTCCGATAAAGAGACGATGCACTAAGAAAAATTATAACACTTTTTCCAAATTGCACACAATTTGACTTACATATATTTATAAGCAGATGGGATTCCCGATTTGAAAAAAATCTTTTCCGTATTGGAATCTAAATAGTTGTTAAAGCATCTACGTTTTTTGCAGGTTTCATTAAAGGAGATACAATACGATGTTTTAGAAACACTAATTACATAAAAGACTGTAACGAAATATTCAACACGTTCAAGGTTATTTTAATTAATCGAGACTACTTAGAATGTCAAATTAATCAGAGTATTAATCCTGTCTGATATATTAGTTCAAGACAGGTCAAACTTTCTTACGCAACAGCCAATGTGTATACAATTTATTAGGAAAGATATTTTGAAACATTGACACACTGTGCATTGACATCTATGGCAATTACATGACACGTGTAACAGATTTTTGACAAGTCTATCATTCCGTATTTAAAAGAATACAGAAATTTATGCAAATCTTTTACTTCAGCAAAAGTCAAATAATAATTAAGACATTTAAAAAAGCAGACCTAGATTAACTACAAAGCCAAAACGCTATGAATTAGTGTAAGGTACATCGAACAATAGGGATACGTGGTTGCTTGGTGCTATTTTATACAAAAAGCGTGATTAAAGGAGACTTAATTTATATAAAGTTTATAAGATATTTTTTCACAGAATTTATATAATCTATATGAAATACTTAACAAGATATCTTATAAAACTTATAAGTTATCTGCTAAAATATATTAGATATCTTACTATTTTTTTTTAAAATCAGATATCTTATAAATAAAATAAGATATCTTATTAAACTTACAAGATATCTTTTAAAGTTAAAAAGATATCTTGTAAAGAGAAATTCTAAAAGATATCTTTTGAAGTTTATAAGATATCTTATTTTATT
>MJUU01023536.1:2860-16258 GCA_002080025.1 Modiolus philippinarum
CCCCTATTACGTAAAGAATGTAAGCTACGTCCCAGTTTTTCTGGATTTTCTTTTTATCAGTTTTTGATATTTTTGAGCAACATTTCTGTAAAAACGAGGGTGAGAGATGCCTTTAGTAATAATCTGTTTGTGGGTCGCATTATATTTAGATATCAAAGTTTCATATCTTCTAAAAAAAACTTCTCAAAAAGTCTTTATCAATCTACGAAATCTGTAACCTTGTTGAAAAAGTTTGGATGTGACAGACGCGTGCGAATCGTACCAGTTGAGAAATATACACCCCGTATGATTGAGCTACAGGAAAGTCGCCATCAAGAAAAGGGAAATTAGTAATAGTGAAATCGAAATCATCTCTTTTATCATAAAGTTTAGTTTAATTTTTTCAGAGTCAACGATGATAGTTAGATCAAGAAATGGACAGTATTTATTATGTTTGCTTTCTTAAGTTTCAGTTGGTAAATGAGGTCGACATAGTAAAAAAAACTGGAGATAGTCAATAGTAAGGATATCGTCGATATACCTGCTGTTATCTTTGAAAATTAGAATAATTGATCACTGTTTCATGTGTTTTGTATGGTTCCATCCTGTAGTTTTTTCATAAAGTCCCATTCTTAACAGAACAGGAAAAAGATCTGCAATGAGAGGTGCATAGTTTGTACCCATTGGAATTCCAATGAACTGTTGATAAACGATTTTGCCAAAACGAACAAAAATGTTGTCTAGCAAAAGATTCAGTGCTTTAATAATGTCAGCGCAAGTCCAGGAACAATGATTTTTGTAAGTGATGCTAGAGAAGAATCCTTGCTTTTTATTACAACAAATATACTGTAGATTAGGAATTCAATTTCAGATAAAGAAGAATGATTTTTTAATATTAGGAAATGATTTTTTAATATTAAAAAAAATGAATTTCCAATATTACCTAAGGATTTTCTAATATTAGAAATTCATTTCATAAAACAAATCCATTCTCTTGTATCAAAATTTCTGATATTAAAAACTGCTTTTTTTAATATTAGAAAATAGTGTCATTTCAAATATTAAAAAAAATCATTATTCAAAATTAGAAACTCCTCTTCTAATATAAAAAAAGCAATTTCTAATATTAGAAACTGTTTTTTTTTTTTATAATTGAAAATGAATTTAAAATACAAGAAAATACCTTTGATTTCCTCCCATATAAAATTGAATTTCTTATATTACAAAATGAATTTCTAATATTAGAAAATCTTTCAATACTAGAAATTCATTTCTTAAATATTAAAAATCATTTTCTAGTATTGGAAATTCAACTTTTAATATAAGAAAATGTGTTTGTAATATTAAATTTGTTTTTCTTTTTTACAATTAGAAATTAAGTTTAAAAAAAAGAAAGAAAAAAAAAACGTTTTCCGATATTAGAAATACATTTTTTATATTCAAAAATCAATTTCTAATATTAGAAAATTATCTTTAGATATTAGAAAATAATGTAATTTCTACTATTGAAAAATTATTTATTAATATTAAAAATTCTTTTTCTTATAATAAAAAATATTTTCTTTATTTTTTAATATTTATATTATAAATTGATTTTTTATATAAGAAAATGAATCTATAATATAAGAAAATACCTTTGATTTTCTTATATAAAAAATGAATTTCTAATATAAAAAATTTCTGATATTAGGAAATCCTTTTTTAATATTAGAAATTCATTTGTCGATATTAAAAAAATCATTCTCTAATATTAAAACTTATTTCTTTTCTTTTCTAATATTAACAAAATCAATTTCAGATTAAAAAAAATGATTTTTTTTAATTATATTAAAAATGCAGTTGATAATATTAAGAAAATGATTTTCTAATATTAGACATTCTTTCTTAATAGTAAAAAATGAATTTTTCCAATAATAAAAAATAGCCTTTTTGTCCACTTTGGCTTACCGTTGTCGTCTTCATTTCATCTAGTTTTTATGCCTAACTTTTCAGTTGTGATACAATATTGGTACGTTGTATGTAAGACTATTAAAGTCCATAAAATTTTTTATTTTCGGTGAAAAGTATTGAAAATGGAGCTATTAGGGAATTAAAATATATTCACCATTTTGACTTTCTGACCTAAGTTCGTAGAAAATGTATAGAAGAAGTTTAATGCTATACTGGACAAAATAACAATTCAGAATTATAAAATTGAGTTCAAATACACAGAAAAAAAACTCCGATACAAAAAAGTTAATCAAACAACACAAGAGGAGGTATAGAAACAGGAAAAACAATAGAAAGAGGGTTGGGTTAGACTGACAAAAATAAAACTGAACCTGGGTTGCCTTATCCCAGGCGTCACACCACTCTCACACCAGTTGGTTCACTGCTTGAACGGTGCTCTACATCCTTGACGCTTGAAAGTAGGAGTATTGTTGATGGATGATAAAGGAAAATGGGCGTGGTTTATAAGCTAATTTGCATAATCAAGGATAATTTTAGATTTTAACATCAACTCTATGGGAGGAAAGGTGTTCTAGGCTGACACTTTTCACTACTCTTATTCTTCAAATAAAAAGATATCTTTTATATTTTTGTACCAAATAAGAGATAATTTCACCCATGTTTTTTATTGGGTCCGTGTTGTTCATTTCTGTATATGTTTGTGTCTTCATTTTTCTTTTCTGTACCGTGCCCATGTCATGTCTTTGTTTCTTTATTTTTCACATGTTATCATTGTTCTTGGAATATTCGTTTTAGACTGACGGTTCTGTTTGCATTTTCTTCTTTGACATTACATTTTAAATGATATAATATCTATTGGAAATTATTAAATGAATTTTATTTTTATTTTTATCAGAGAAATATTTTCGCTTTCTTATTTCGTAAAAATGAAAACCTTAAAACACTAAAAGTAAAAACAATCCCGTTTTGCATGAATATTTCATATATACAGTAGGGTGCAGACATAACCTCTCGTCCAAGTTAACTTGGGGAGCAGTCATGAGAACAGCCCCAAGTTAACTTGAAGTTAACTTGGAGCAGTCATAGAATCCTGTCTGCTGACCAGTCATAGAGGCCTGACTGCTCTGACCTGTCATAGAATCCTGACTGCTCTGACCTGTCATAGAGCCCTGACTGCTCTGACCAGTCATAGAGCCCTGACCGCTCTAACCTGTCATAGAATCCTGACTGCTCTAACCTGTCATAGAATCCTGACTGCTCTGATTAGTTGTTTAACTCTAAAACAATACAAGAACTGTGAATACGCAAAATTTAATACAGCGATGGATAGGTCCCACATTCCCTATCACGCGCACACGATTCACACAACGAACACACAAATTTTTCACACGTTGAGTGCAATTTTCTTCAATTTTGCCGTAACCATATCCGAACTATAAGAAAACAGTCACTTTTATGAACTCGAAAATTGTAAATTTCCGTCATTTTGTAAAAAATAAATATACAAAACTGAATAAAAACCAGTCCTGTAGTAAATAAAATATCCTGCAAACAGCCACAAACATCAAATATTAGAAGAGGTGCCTATTTCATTTTCAAGCCACATTACTACAACTTGTTGTAATTTAACCTTAAATATATAAGAAAAGGCATATTTTCTTCATTCGATATTATATAGATGCCGGGATCGATGCCCGCAATACTTCAACTTTCTTTAATTTAACCCAAAGTATATAAGAAAAAGCAGATTTTCTTCATTCGATATTATATCGATGCCCAGAATACTTCAACGTTCTGTAATTTAACATGAAATATATAAGAAAAGGCAGATTTTCTTCATTCGATATTATATCGATGCCGGCAATACTTCAACTTGCTGTAATTTGACATGAAATATATAAGAAAAAGCAGATTTTCTTCATTCCATATTATATCGATGCCGGCAGTACCTCAACGTTTTGTAATTTAATATGAAATATATGAGAAAAGGCAGATTTTCTTCATTCTATATTATATCAATGCCGTAATAATTCAACTTTCTGTAATTTAACATGAAATATATACGAAAAGGCAGATTTTCTTCATTTGATATTATATCGATGCCCGCAATACTTCAACTTTTCGTAATTTAACTTGAAATATATAAGAAAAGGCAGATTTTCTTCATGAATAGTATAGCCAAAAACATGTGATACTCTATTATGATAATATGTTAATATTTTTCTAAGTTGTATAAAGTTGCAGTTGTAAATATCTATATTATCTATAAAAAACAGAAATAAGGGGACGACCAGCTGATTTTCAGTGGTGGGAATTGGGCGATTTTGTAAATAAATAATTTAACCTTGGTCCCAGCTGGGACTTATATCAGTCCCAGGTCCCAGAGAAAAAAAAATAATATTTTAAAACTACTTGTCGTGGAAACAAATAATTCATTTGTTCGAAATTTTCATGAAAATAAATAATTTTTCTAGGCAAAGAAAACGGGCAAATATATCTATAAAATGTGGTCTTTTGACTTAAAGTAGTAAACGCACGTTACACGATACATGCAATGAAGTGAAAACATAACACGATACTCGCACACGCTTTTACACGACGAGTGTACACGATGCACACGATGAGCGCTAATTTGGGAATGCTGAACGTTTCCGTTTGCTGTAACATTAAAGCAGTCAGGGCTCTATGACAGGTCAGAGCAGTCAGGGTTCTATGACTGGTTAGAGCGGTCAGGGTTCTATGACCAGAACAGGTCACAGCAGTCAGGGCTCTACGACCAGAACAGGTCAAAGCAGTCAGGATTCTATGACCAGAACAAGTCAGAGCAGTCAGGGCTCTAGAACAGTTCTAAAGTTAACTTGGAGTAGCTTTTATGACTGCTCTATGACTGGTCTAAGTTAATTTGAAAACGGTCTTAAGTTAACTTAGAAGAGCTTTTATGACTGGTTTAAGTTGGCGAGAGGCTATGTCTGTACCCTACTGTAATTACCCACAAACCATGCCCATGGCCGTATTTGAGCTTACAGGACAGACTCTTGTACATTTTGATGTTTAATTTTTTTTATTATTTCACCTTTATAAAAAGCTCAAGGCATTCCAAGCTGGATAAAATGAAATATTTATAGATTGCGTTGAATAATTGTGGACAAGGGTAATATTTTTGCAATTTATGAGACTTTAGTTAGTCTTAAATGTTTAAAATCATACTTTTTAATAGCTTAGACAAATTGAAACGATATCTAATCAACATTTTCAAGATATATATCAATTTCAATCATGAAGTATTTATACCTCAAAGTCAACACAGCAGAAATTCTGATAAACGGAAAACTCCCATTTTGCATACATTTTTGAGGCAAAAGGGACAGATCTCCTAAAAAGTTTAAATCTACTTATATGTTCGTCTGTGTGTCAGCTGTCGTGAAAATACGTATTAAACCTTTTTTTAACATTTAGAGCCTAAATATTTGAAATTTTCTTATATCTTAGACATACTGAAACAAACTTTCTTCAACATTTTCAAGATATATATTAATTTCATGAGATGCTAACACCTAAAAGTCAACACGGTAGAAATTATGAAAAAAACGGGAAATTCCCATTTTGCATACCATTTCGAGCAAAAGGGTCAAATATAGACCTCTTAGAAATAAATCTAATATTTGGTCTTCTGTATGTCAGCTGCAATGAAATACACACAAAATTTCGCAGTAAACATTATATTTTATACTTTTTAGGCTGAATATTTTAAACTTTGTATTACTTTTTAGGGGGTGTTAGTTTTAACATTTGTGAACTCACAATAGTTCTGAAACAATCATTTTTGACACAATTTGTTGGCTAACATATTATTAAGTAAGTGAGAACCGAACCGTCAGTCCAAAACGAACAATCCAAGGACAATCAGAAAGACGGAAAAACAAAGAAACAAAGACACAACATGACCACAGCACAGAAAAGAAAATGAAGACACACACATTTACAAAAATGAACAACACGGACCCAATAAAAAACCATACGTCAGATCAGTTGCACCGGTAGAGTAAGCATCTCCTGCTTCTTATAAGACATCCGCCGTGTTGAACATGTCAACTCCGGTAGTAAAGTAAAATCCGATAGAGGAATAACCAACTTTAGTGATAGGAGAAAGATCTGTTATCATCTGGGAAAAAAATTCCCATAGCGGTCCACAAGATCGTGATGTCGACCGTAAAACTTCTGTAGTGATGGCCTCAAGTTATTGGCAACATATCCTTGCTTAAGTAGCCTATTTGTAAGCAACCGAACTCTATCAAGGTAGTCACTATATGGACCATATGTCCTTGAGTAGCGTATGAGTTAGGAGATGTAAACTCTATACGCCGGCGCTTTTGGAATATTGCTACATCGCGTTTTTCAAATAGCCTAGTTTACAGTGTACCTCTTTTGTCAATTTCAAGATGAAGGTCAAGGATCGAGGCTGATGTGGAAGTATCTGTAGTATCCTCAATTTCGAGCTCTTTTGGATAGATAAGATGAAGAAAATCATCAAAGCGAGGGTTCTTTAGTGATAAAATATCATCTATATTACGGAAGCTGAAATTAAAGGACTGGGCCAGTTTTTATCCTTATTTTGAAGAAGCCTTTTGATGAATTCAGCTTCATATGAGTGGAGAAACAGATCGGCTGAAAGAGGTCACAGTTTGTGCCCATTCAAATTTCGATAGTCTGTTGAAAAACAAATCCTCCAAACTGGACAAATATATTGTCGATGAGAAACTCTAACATATTAATCACTTCTTCCTCTGTATATTTTGTCGGTATGCATGTTCTCTGCCTATAACAATGAAAATGTGTCTTCGTTCGCCGTTCTTACGGGAGAAACATGTATGAATTAAATTTTTTCAGCCATGATTCCAGTTGTTCATGAGGAATGGTAGTATAAAGTGTGGAGAAGTCAAAAGTTTTAATGCTGTTACAGTGTGATAATGATCTCGATTTTAAGATTTTAAGATGTCAAGCAGATCCTTAGAGTTTTTTAATATCCACATTTCATTTTCGCCACTTCTTGAAAAGCTAGTATCACAATATTTTTGAATCCCCTCTTTTACGGCTGTCAAAATGGAAGTCAATAGCTTAGAAATAGGTTTTGTAGAACATTTAACAGATCCAGCGATGTACCGATGTTTGTATGGGCATTTGTGTAATTTTGGTACCCATTACAAGGAGGGGAGTTCAGTGTCTTCATCTTTTGTTGAAATCCCAAAGGAAAGCAAAATAGATCTATGTTTCAGCAATATCTCCTCCTTCGACAGGGTAGTAGCTTTGTATTTTGGATTGCCCTGGGTATTGCCAATGCTTGGTTATTTCTTTAATCAATCGATTTAATGATTTTTACAAATAAAAATGATGTTATTAGCAGGGATGGGCACGATTACTTTGAAATGTAATCGATTATTAATCGATTACTTGGCATATTTTTGTGTAATCCATTATTAATCGATTACACATGTATTTCACATGTAATCGATTACAATCGATTACTTTATGTGAAGTAATCGACAATTACTTTCGATTACATTTCTTTTTAAAAAAGCATATAATAATATGCATAATGCATTGCAAAACATATTTATAAAGCTGAGATTCATAAACATTTGTTCATTGAATTGTCAAAGGGTTACATTTGTTAGGGTTATGCATTTGCAATACTGTTACAATGACAATGTTAATGTTTTGTGCAGGGTTAGGTATGTCTGCCTTTGAATCTTTTACATGAGATCATAACCGAAGTTACTGTCAATCATAACCAATTGGAAGCTTCCAGTTGGATATGAAATGCCTAATAATTCCAAGAAATCCACGCATTTGTCTGTTTGACCAAATATCAAGTGTCATGCTGATAAAGTCGACCGATTTCAGTTGGTTTCTCAACTCCACTGGACCAGTTCAACCTTCTCGTACACCTGATTTAAGTGTTTAGTAGACAAATGTTTTCTTGATGGAATTTTGGGACAACGATGTTTATAAGTTTCTTGAAATATGGATTTTCCACCATGGAAAGAGGCGACAAAGTTCCAGCGATCATGTGAACTAATGCTTCATTAGTATCTATTTGTTTCTATTCATTTTTTTTTACATATTTCATTGATTGTCTTGATATAGTTTGGCCACTCTTTTCAGATTCTTGTTGGTGGGATAATTGTTCATTTCTCTGTTTTCTCTGAAAAGGGGGAATAAAAACCTTTTTTGCAAAAAAAAAAATAGTTTAATTTATAGATATAAAATATGAAAATTTTACTACTAGTTCAATAAAAGAAATTAATATAAATCAATAAATTGTTTTCATAAGTCTTTAATTTGTGTTTAATTATAAAAATATGACAGGTGTGGATTACTGCCTGAGGTTAAATTGCAATTAACAATTATATTCTTGTATAACATGTTGTCAAAAGGTACATTTCACCCTAATGTCTAAATTGTAAATCATGTCATAAATCATTAAAAGTAAGAAGCTAAATTTAAACAAAAGGTCTGGATATGAGAAATAAAATAATTTCTGAAATATCATCATAATCATGCAAATTGTTGAATTGCTGTACCATGTCCAGTCTATATATTTATCATGATGATAATCATTTTTCACTCTATGAAATATTTCATTTTGTTAAACATGTTAAGAGCTAAAAGGCAGTTTTTAATTTAATACACTACAAATGGAAAGGGGCTTGTCTGTAAGAAAAAATATGTTTAGCTATCCAAATATATTGGTCAGATATGCAAAAAATTAATCCGCATAAAATTTCAGATCACTACTGCATAGATACAATGATATTTGCTTAATAGTGGTCACAAGAAATTCCGGACAGACAAAGTGAAAATTATATAGAAGACATTTTCAATGTGGGGCCTTCCTCAAAAATATTTCTAAAAATTCCAAAATAAAACATACCTTAAAGTGTGTAGTAAAATTACAGGTGGTTTCAAAACTGCCAGATATGAATGTATTGCAATATATGCACTTGATATTGCTTTAAATTAAAATGTAATCGAAATGTAATCGAAAAGTAATCGATAATTACAGTGGTTTCAGCAGCTGTAATCGATTAAATTACGATTACAAGTAACCGAAAATCAGATCGATTACAGATTACTTTCGATTACTCAGCATTTTGTAATGGATTACAATCGATTACGATTACCCATTACCATTACCCCAACCCTGGTTATTAGGGGCCTTATCTGCCGAAACAACGACATGTTTGTCACGAATGGAGGACAAATATCTGGCAACATCGGCATTTTTGAAAATGAATAATGCTTTAGTTCTCATTGACCCTCGAAGCTGACTGATTCATTAAAGAATCATGGACCTCACAGCCTTAGTCCACTCCAAAACTATTATTGCATTGGAAATTAATAAATATCTGTTAAAATTTTAAAACTCTAAGTCAGAAAGTAACAATGGTGAAAATATTTAAATTCCCGAATATCCATTTGTTAAATATTTTTTTTACCTAAAATCAAAATGACGACAGTTTATCTGAAGCCATTTTCTTTTCTTTCTATTTTTGCAAGGGAGCGGTGATTTTTTTGGATCCCCAGACTATAAGAAAAACGTAAATTGTCTAAATTCATATTCATTTTTCAAGGATGCTAAATAAGCATCACATTTATATTAAATTTCAGTTCATCTAGCCTGTCTACAGAAAATTATTTAGTTTTAAAGATGAAACTTGGGTTTAAAAATATAAGTATTTTGCGCGTTATACTGTAAAAGTGAACATATTCTGTCTATGCCTGCAGGTTATATTCGTGTTGACATGTTTATTTTGAAGAAGGGGCATAGAAGGACTGAAAAAGAAGCGGCCTGGTTTGGAATTTTGCACGGATTAAGATTCCAGTCTTAGAAGTTCTATTCTAACTACACAACGTGTCTGTAATTTTGTCTCATTTGGAGCACTTTTAAATTTCCAACCTTTCTTCCTGTTCCAAAGAAACGGTTGTTATTTCGAAAATTTTAGACTAGAAATTAGCTTAAAGCTTTCTGTAAAATGTCATCAAATTCTTAGCACTTTCAAAATTTTCCACTTTTTTTCTGTTTCTGTGACATAGATCGCCACTTCGGAAATTAATACACTATATTTAAGTTTCATACTTGGAACCCAAACTTCCTATAAAATTCCATCCGATTCTGAGCATTTTGGATTTTTTCACCCCCTTTTCCCTTTAGTTCCAAAGGGCTCCATTTTCAAAATCAAGATCAAAAGAATCTTCCTTGCAAAGGTATCTGAATGCCCCTCTGAACACATGATTTTATATGTAACTTTATATCTTTAGCGGTTGCCATGCAATGCTTAATGATATGAATAATTTATATCATTAGCGGTTGCGGTTGCTCTTTTTTCCGGTTTTTCATCAGATTTTTGTTGTATCATTTAGCGGCGATGCGTCAACGCTAAATGAACTAATTTGTATCATTAGCGGTTTTGTATCATTAGCAGGCGGTAAGGGAGATCCTTAATGATATAAATTATATCATTTAACGTTGCGCCCGCAACGCTTAATGATACTGATATCATTAGGTGGCGTTGTATCATTAACGGTTGCTACAGGGCACCGTGTCGTTGACATGCTGATTTTTTTTTTTATTTCTTCGCATTTTTTTCTGTTGTCTTCCTTGATATTTTCTTAATAATTTCATTACTAAGAATATTTTTACCGATATTTTCTTGCTTTTTTTCAACTTTTATCTTATTTTATTTCATTTTATTTGAGTCTTCATTCTTATCGGTTATTTCATTTGTGTGTGCTCTCGGTTCAAAGTTAAAAGGTTTGAATGGAGGAAAGGAACCAGACGTTTTTATACCCCGCCGCTGGGCAGTCGGGGGCATAAAGGTTTATCCTGATCCATATGTCCGTATTATGAACAAAATTAATTTACAACAATATATTTTTCAGCAGACAATAAAAAAATAAAGATTTCGAAATGCAGTGTATATAAAATTCGAATCTTGTACCATACCAAACATGATAATTTTCTTCAACTACACTTATTGGGAAACAATTCTTGTCAAAATACATGTAGAAATTACAGTCTAGATTATAATTGAATACTTTTTCTGTTCATTTGACCACATTTCCATCTACTACTTCAGTGCGTTCCAAAATAATAAATAAATAAATACAAGGTATTAGTTATTGATTGTTTATATTTTGTATAGTTTTGCAAAAGAAAAAAAAAACAACAACAAAAAAAAAACTATTTCAATAATTTTTTTCCACGACGCATGAGGTATTACCTAGTTTATAATCCGGACAATGGTTATAAGAAGAACAGATACAAAAGACATTTATTGACGTGTCGGCCTGTCATTTTCAGCTGATATGTTTTTATAGATGTTAACTTTCTAGATTGCCTAATTGACCGGGTGCCGTTTGCGAAGCAGGTGGTACTTACCATTCCGGAGTACCTGATACCGGTCACTCTCGGTATCATAAGTCCATAGATATGTACATTGCTTAAACGGCAAAACAGAAAGCTGGAGAAAAAGACACGAGACTGACATCACATCCAGACAATCGCCTATTTTTTCTAAAAGAATCCAAGTAACGCATTAACAATTGTACGGATGTGACAAAATATCACGGCAAATGACATGATGCCATTTCCTTAATAGCTCTGCAGAACGAAGTGAAATCAAAGCAAACTTACTTTCCTGATGCGTTTCATTTGGAATAGAATTATACAGTTTAAATATATCCGGAAGATGCTTCCAAAAGCAATCACAGCTTTTACCAAATTTACTAGCTTTTCTATCGGAATGTATTGGATCATAACCATTCGGTAGCTTTTGTACCTATCAAAGATTCGTCGGTGGAAAGTTCAGGCTTTAGTGTTAGATATCTCTTAAATAAAAACTACATTTGCATGGTCGGCAAGAAGCGGGTTTCACCATGCAGTTGAGTCATAAAACTTACTGTTTCGTTGAGGTACAGTTTTGTTTTTCGCAAGATGAAAGCATCGTGGAAGGAGTTGAAACCTGTTTCTAGAAATATCTTGAGAATTGACTGTTCGATTTTTTCCCATTATACCTTGATGATCGGTTTACCCATATCAAAATGATTCCAAGAATATCATAATTTCAAGAACTGAAGTAAATTACCAATCTAAATTTTCTCTGCATAAATTTGATTTATGCAATTTTTTAGTTGGATTAGCTGTTTAGCGTTAATTCAAAATCGCCATCCTCCCAAGTCAGGTGTTCTGAATACTTTACGAAAGGATATGGAGTAAATGAACATGAGACCATAACACATATGTTAACTAAAACTGCAATAACTTTAATGAGCTGTATGGTCATTTCGGAAATTAATTCCTCGTCAGCAGCACTACAACCTAAACATAGGAAATCCATAATTTCAAAAAAATGATTGAAATGCATAAAACCAAACGAAATCCGAATAATCAGTAACAATAAATAAAGCTAAGGAAAAAATTACAATGGAGGGAATTGAACCTTAGAATTTACATAAATTCAGATTATAGTAATATTGAACAAAGTGTTCACATGAAATATTATCTCAAAAGTGACAACAAAAGTCCGAATCGATCAAAGGAAGAGACCAGTAAGGAAAATCCGTATAACATTCGACTGAATCAGGGGAACACAATCCGACACAGAACATTTTTGGCAAGCCGTCATATTCCCGACTTGGAACGGGCATTTTATAAATAAAATGGTGGGTTAAACCAGGTTTATTGATGCATCAACCTCCCGCTTATATGACGACTAACTATAGCTTCTGTGTGCCCAGATTGTGTTAAATGTCAAAGCCATAATATTGTCAGGGCGCACTACACTATTTCAATACGCCAATGTTTGACAGACCTCAAAAATATTACTATAAAAAANGTTATAATCAGCAAGATCATAGAATATTTCTAGGTGAATGACGGAGAGCATACATCTCTACCACGGGGAATCGTTTTACCAACTCCACCGTGCGACTGCATTAAAATTAAATATTTTACAAAAGGATATGGAGTAAATGAACATGAGACCATAACACATATATTAACTAAAACTGCAATAATTTTAATGAGCTGTATGGCCATTTCGGAAATTAATTCGTCAGCAGCACTAGAACCCAAATATAGGAAATACATAAAACTGAGTTCACGTAGTGGACATGGGAGGATGCAAATCGCCAGATAAATAAAAAAATAGCAATTGTTGTGAAGTATGCATATAACCATTTTGATGGTTCATTTCTGATTTCTGGATAAATCTATATATACTGTAACGAAAACAACGAGCAAATCTCCAAGGTATTGGTGGGCATGAATTATTTCTGATGAAGATCGTTGCTTCAAGCATTATTATTAGCACGTTGTGACTTTGATTTTGTCTCAAATAAATGTACATTAGATGCATAACTTTAATTTTTTACGTAGATCAATATGCGTAAATGACAGGAGCACACCTG
>MJUU01023536.1:26683-39217 GCA_002080025.1 Modiolus philippinarum
CGTGACAAATTCACTAAATGCTAGAATTCATAATAAATAAGAAGAAAAAGATAATATAAATGAATAAAAGGAGAAAAGATAAACAAAAATAAAAATAAATCATTCCTTGTAGACTCATTTGGGTAGATAAATTATTTTAAAAAGCGTCAGTATTTCTGATTTACACAATCTTCAAACCAATTTGCAATTTGATTTTTCTCTTCTTGGATGTTTTTCTTTGCAAAAGTTCTCTTCACAAAGCTCGCATTCTTTCTTTATATAAGGAAAATCCGAAATTTGCATATTACGTCATAAAACGTTACGTCATAAAAGACATGACGTTACCATGAATGTTGCAAAAACGTTTTGATAAACAAATAATAGTTTCAATTTCAGAATGTATCTGTCTTAGATGAAATACAATGATTTATATTGTCATCGGCCCAGATCGGCCCGCTGGCAGTTAATAAACACAAAAATCGGCCCAATCGGCCCGCTGGCAGTTAAGGGTAACGCAAATCGGCCCAATCGGCCCGCTGGCAGTGAAAGGTCATGAAAATCGGCCTAATCGGCCCGTTGGCAGTATAAGAGTTAAGAAAACAACGAAAAATAATGCTGTGCAATTAAAACATTTTTTTTTTATATAGGAAATACAAAATTTGTGCTTAAATTTGGCTTCGAATGTTAGACTGTGGTCAAAATGTTAGCACAAAATGGACTTAAAACAATCAAACATGAATTGTAAGTGTATCTTCGGGACAGAAAAACATCAACAAGAAATACATACTGCCTTCTAAACAAAAAAATTCTAGAAGGATGGTCTGAAAAAAAGACAAATATGCCGTTTATTCTCACCTCATATTCCTACTGTAATGAAAACAACAATCCGCGTTGCTGATCGCGTCCGAGTTGACGATCTCACGTTTACCGGGGTGGTTACTGTTAATTAAGTTTCTGCATATGGCCATTTCGACAACTTATTTTTTAAAAGAGGTGTGCAATGAAATCTCACCGATCATCACAGACTTGTTCAATTCTTCCATCAATACAGGTAAAGTACCAAGTGACTGGAGAAAAGCCCTCGTAACACCAGTCTTTAAAAATGGAGCAAAATCAAAACCTGCAAATTATAGGCCAATCCCCGACATGCATTCTCAGCAAAGTATTATCTAGAGCATATAATTGTCTCATCCACAATGAAACACCTAGACAAACATAGCCTACTATAACCATTGCAACATGGTTTCAGATCAAAAGTTAGTTGTGAAACCCATCTGTTAACATTTACACAACAAATATTTGATGACATGGCCAATGGTAAACAAACTGATGTTGCGATGATGGATTGATAAGGTAGATCACCAGAGACTCATATTAAAACTGAAAAGCATGGGTATAAATAACAAAACTTCAAGCTGGATTCAAGCAGAGCTGAGTAACAGATCACAAAAAGTTGTTGTAGATGGCTATGCATCAGATAGTTGTCCTGTATTGTCAGGTGTACCTCAAGAGTCTGTCATTGTCAATGTCTGTTCCTTATTTATATCAATGATATGCCAGACACCCTTCAAAGTAATGTGCGCCTCTTCGCAGATGACACCATCGTATACTTAACTATTTCAACACTTACAGACTGTCACACCCTTCAAAAATACCTACACAAATTGGAACAGTGGGAGCAGGATTGGCTCATGTCTTTTAACCCAGACAAATGCGAAATAATAAGAATAACAAAGAAACAAAAGCCAGTCATCTACAACTACACACTTCATAACCAAAATTTACAATCTACAGACCAGGCAAAATACCTAGGTGTTACAATTACAAAAGATCTTACTTGGAATAACCACATCAACAATATTTCAAATAAAGTAAACTCCACTTTAGGCTTTATCAAACGAAACATCAAAACAAACCGTATAAAAACAAACAAAGGAAACGGCATATAAAACCTATATGTACGACCTAAATTAGAATACTGCAGCATTATTTGGAACCCATGGCAGAAAAATCTTGCCCAAAAACTTGAAATGACACAGAGAAGAGCTGCTCGGTTCACCCTACATCAGTATGACTACCAGAGTAGTGTTAGTGCCATGCTCAAACAACTTAAATGGCCAACACTACAACAAAGAAGAGATCTTTCATCTGTAATACATCATCAATTAGTTGACATCTCAGTACCATCAAACTACCTCATACCAACAAGAGATTATAAATTTGTATTACCATTCTCTCCCACAAATTACCATTCCAATTCATTTTTTCCAAGAGCTACTAAATTGTGGAATTCCCTGCCCAAACATGTGGCCACAAGCCCAGACTCATTAAAGGCTGGTGCTCAATCAGTCTTTTTCATGTAAATAACAACTTGTTTTTATCTTAAGTGAAAAAAAGATTAAAAAAAGATACAAAATGTAACTAAATTGCCATGATAATAATTTTACTTCAAAGACCCTGACATGCGCCTTCTAGTTTCATCAGTATATTGATGTTCAGAAGTAACCTGTAGATGTAGATGTATGTATAATCAGTGCAGATGAAATCTAAACATTTGGAACACCATAATCTCAAAGATGTTTAAAAACTGATAGAGAACAAATAACCAAATATGATCTAAATATAAAATTATCTTTGAATTATGAAGTACTCGGGGTGGTGATTAATTTGATTAAGGATGGTCACTCCTCGGGTTTTTGAAACTGTCTCTGACTTTCGGAATTCTCATCTTTTATCCATCATGATGCATTAGAAAAATTTGCACACTGACCCCATATTTTCTTTTCAAAATATGTTTGTATACATCTTGAATAAACTTCTGACAAAATTTGATGAAATTCTTGATATATCTTCATTGTATTTCAAAGTTCGATTGCCTTAATGCAAAGTAAATGAAAAATCTAGAGGAGTTCGGTTTCCCGCCAAAAAATAGGCACTTAAATCTCAAAAATGAACACACTGACCTATCAATATTTTTTGCTTAAAATGATGTATGATCGATGATCTAATAAATAAGCATACTGATTTCAAATCCTTGACACTCTGAACTTTAAGAGTGACCATCCTTAAACACCATAATAATTTGATGAAAACAGAGTGCACTCAGTCTGATTTTTTAATAGCCCTAAATGCAAACAATTTAACAAAGTGATTGAAGCATAAAATTGTACTTGAATCAAGGACTTTTATTGTATAGATTGCGATGAAAGATTAAATTTCTCAGTAAAATAAAAGTGATTGATTTGATTGGTCAATCCAGTACCGTCATGTCGCGTCGATAAGAGAATGCCAGAATTCGATTCTTTGCGGCTTCCCGAGCATTTTTTCGAACGCCATTATTTTTTGTTGACAAAATTACTTTACTGGTTTCGAATTATATTTTGTGTTCGTTTGCTCAATGTGATAGGAAGTTTGGGGTACCAGTAATACAAAAACAAGAATGGCAGACATAAAGGCGTTAGAACACCCCACTTTAAAAGTTGGTTGTTTATGAATCTATAGACAAATAACAAATGATTTTCTAGTTTTTTGATACACAAAGATACTGATGTGTTATATTCAGTAATTATAAGCTTATCTCATTGGTGATCTTTTAAAGAATTAAAGAACAAAATTTTCTTCACTTGGGGAAAAAAATTACATGTAACTCAAGTTTTATGAACTGATGAATGAATGAATAAAATGCCTAATGGATGTGTAGATTTTGAAGATATCCCTTGGAGACATCGTATTTGTGTGCTGTTTCCTTTGGATCTGGGACTGATATAACGGGGATATGAAACATTCACATTTCTTATAATTCCGGTGTCTCGGCAGATTTACCTGTAAATAGTCGTATTTTTGAGCATTTCTCTGTTGAACCATATGAAAGTTTTAGTACACTTATAGCTACATTTTTCCACCGATTTTAATACAAAGTACACCATTTTATAGAAAAATGATTGCTGAAAATCATAGTATATTTTTTGTAAAATAAATTTATTCCAAAGTACACAAACTTTGCTTTTAAAGTTGGATAATTTTGGATTTTTTAGAAATATACTGCGAAATTTTACACTTCATGACGTTTTTTTCAGTACACTTTTTATTTTCCCCAAAATGTTTAATGCTACAAATTTTACATGATTGAAAAGACGAAACTTCGATGCGAATCATGGTATATTTTTCTTTAAATTGAGTTGCTAATTTAGGTTTAAAATACACAGGAAAGAGTTTAGTGTTTGAACTCCAAAAATTTATTTCTAAAAATTGCATGAGCATGGTCACATCAGTCAAAATTTATCAGCACTGTTAAAAAATTTTCCTGCATAAATTATATATTGCTATAAACATGATAAAGCCAATACAAAGAGCTTTATGTAGCGAGTTAAAGTTAGCCAATTTTCTTTATTTTCATTGTTCTGACGCTCATTAATCATCGATAACTGTCATTTGTTTATTGGACGGGTTCTCAATAATTTTACGACCTCTTTACACAAGAAAACAACCCATGGTGCATTTATTACCCATTTTTAATAAGAATTTCATTGTTGTTTGAATGAAAATTTAATGTTGTAAATATGCGATAATTTTTCAGAATGATTTTATGTTGAGTAAATCAAAAGTTACAACCGAAAATCGAAGCTGGAACACCGCTTTTTATTAGATCAAACTGTTTTGTTAAATAGTTTCATATCCCTGTCATATTAGTCCCAGCTTTGGATGCAAAATACAGAAGATGTGTAAACTGTCAAACCAACTTGTATCAAACTATTTAGAACACAACCTGAAAAATGCATGTGAAAACAATGCACAGGATTGGGTTCAGACCTGTCAAGTCTCACGCTTTCCAACATCAAATCACTCTCTCATGCTGACGCCTTTCAATGTCGCGCTTCTATCAATTTTCGTGAAAAATAGATTTCAAGAAGAAAAATGAGCTTTTCATAATAAGAAAAACTAGAAATAAAGAGCTGTTCAGCGCATTCTTTCATCGTTTTGGTTCATTTTCTACCATACCTGCCAACCTCTGAAACCTTCAATGAGGGAGATCTCCCCCTCAGCTATAACAGATGAGGGGGAGATTTTGCGCGAACGACATTTTCAGCCCAAATATATGACATGTGCACTGTATACATCTACAAACACCAATAAGAACTAATGATAAATATACTTTATTTCTTCAGTTCATTGTTATATTCCACACAAGCTGATTTTGCCTTTTTCAGTACATCTGAGTCTGGACAATACTCATGACACTCCATATTTTGGTTTTGGCCATGATAAGCTGACTTTCAAATTTATCGTTTGGTTTCTGTAAGAAAGAACCCATTGACTTTGTAGTTTTTTGAGCCTCCACTGCCTTATTGTGTGTCTCACACTTAACATGCCTTTTGACGTCGTAAAGACCGCCAGATGCAACCGAAAAATTGACGGAGCATAATGTGCACAGTGCAGATTCATTGCCAAGTGGACTCGCGTGTA
This sequence comes from Modiolus philippinarum, assembly GCA_002080025.1. Taxonomy (NCBI): domain Eukaryota; kingdom Metazoa; phylum Mollusca; class Bivalvia; order Mytilida; family Modiolidae; genus Modiolus; species Modiolus philippinarum. Next base: position 32,126 of record MJUU01023536.1, read on the forward strand.
AAAATTGGAAATCTTTCGTCCAGTCTGATTGGAACTTGCAGCTATATTTCTTTTTTTTCACACTGCCAGCTGGGCCAGACAAGGAACTCTTTCTTGTTGGAGTTGACATGACAGAAATGATTTTCAAATACTTATAAATAGATCATGAAAAGTACTCACGAAAGTTTTCAAATCGTTCATTGTTTGTTTACGTCTTTTTGAGATTAGTGAAAAGTCCCGAGAGATACGAATGCGGGTCATTGCGGGTTAAAATATCCGAATGCGGGAGATTCTAACTCCCGCGCGGGATCGGACGCGAAAGCGGGAGATTTCCGGAATTTTGTCGTTTGTGCGGGAGTCTCCCGCACAAAACGGGAGGGTTGGCAGGTATGTTTTCTACTAACGGTCCAAAAGTAAAACAATGTTTTCAATGGAAATCACAGATATGAAAATTAAATTTAAAGATTTGGTTTCGAATCTCTTGCTATTACTATTTGAAATCATTGCTCTCAGCATGCACCACCTTGCGTATCTGAAAAAAAAAATCTTATGGGATTCCCCCAATAAGCCCTCCATCTCACTCTTGGAACGCAAAACCCCTTGACAGCTCTGTGGGTTACACATGTTAGCAATGCTAAAGGATCTTTTAAATGTAATTTTATCAGCCTTTTCTTATTTTCAGGACACAATTCAGTCAATTAGAATATGTTTTCTTTTCAAAAAAATTAAATGTGACAAGCCATTCTAATATACGTTGGTCGTTTTCATCAGTAATGTTCCGATGATCGATAATTGATCGATTTTCAACCGTTTACATGAATGGATTTTGTCACACGACATGTACAGTATTTTTAGAACTCCAGACGAAATAACAGGCTTTTTCATTATTTATGGTTGTTAATGGTATCCCGATTCTCGTCATTCACTGGACTTTCATGACCATAGTGTGAATACCTCAAATATAAAAGTTGTGTTTTGCAAACAAAATATTCCCCAAAATGATTTTATTATAAGAATAAAAGTAATTTTGGAGGAGTTTGCAACGTATAAATGCATCCGACTCGCTCACAAATTGAATAAAGTCTGAAGGACTTTATGTAAAGTTTGTGAGTGAAAGGCAGCGTTTACACATCCATAACTCCTCCAAAATTACCTTTATTTCTTATAATTCGAGTCCTTTTAACTTGACACAATTTTTATACGACCGTAAAAATTTTGGGGTCGTATTATGGTATGGCGCAGTTGTCGGTGTCGGCGTCTGTTTCTGTTGCCAGCATTACTTTGTTTCTAGGGGACGGTTCATTTTCAAATTTTAATATGAGGTTTCTTGGCATAAGCTTAAGCCCAGGTTTTAATTTATGGTTTGTGGCCTCGCCCATTTCAGAAAAAGGGGCCAAAAAAGGGTAAAATTGGGTATTTTCGTGACTGTGGACAGCATAACTTTGGTTCCAGGAACATATCATTTATGATGTTTCTTGGCACATGCTTAAGCCCGGGTTATTATCCCCCCACTTAGCGAAAGCAGGGGGATTATGTAATGCAGTCCGTCCGTATGTACGTATGTACGTAAGTACGTACTTGCGTTTGTAATACTCCCTGATAGCTCTGGAACTATAAGAGATACAAATTTGAAACTTGGCACCATACTAGAGTATGATCAAAAGTCAAACGCCCTAGGGGCAAATTATGGGCGAAAACGAATTTTCGCGATATCCAATAATTGAAGAAATTTCCAAGACCATATGGGCTAGAAAGTTGAAACTCGGGAATTGACTCGCATATTATGTAGCAACTTCACAGAGGGTGTTGGAACTTTGGTATGACCCCTCAGGGCATGGCCTCTAGGGGTCAATAAAAACGAAAAAAATCGATTCCACTGGAACTCCTCTTACACCTTAAATCGCAGAAACCTTGTATAAGTAACACTTTAAAAGTTGTCTGTGCCGAAGGTTTCGCAATTTTTAAATTTGCCCTCAGGGCAGAAAAATGAGCGAAAATGTATTTCGAGATATCCAGCAATAAGTGAAATCTTCTGAAGTATTCATGTTTGGAAGCTGAGACTTTGTATGCAAGTTTGATTATATGCATCTCATTTTCTGATGATAGCGGACATTTGGTATGACCCCTTGGGGCATGCCCTTAAGGGGCCAAAATATGTTAAACAATTAGTACTGATCAGAACGACTGAAATTATATGTTTAATTTCGATTTTGTGGTTTTTATTTTCACGAGGAAATATCGGAATTGCTCTTTGAATACATTCTAAGCTTTTGGAATTTAGACCCTGGTGCCAAATTTGGTAAATTTCCTGAAAATGTCAAAGACTAATAATTTTTGAGATTCCAACATGAAGTTTTGTAATTAAGCAACTTTTTAATGTCATCAGCTAGTATGAACACTAGGATTTCAAAAAATATGATTCTTATTTTGGTAAATTTCCTGAAACTCTCAAAGACCAATTACTTTTTGGAATTTTACCTAGCAACCATATCTTTTTTGATGCCTTATAGTTTTAATGATCATTTCCAATGGTCAGATTGCAAAAAACTTTGATTCTTATTTTGGTAAAGTTCCTGAAAGTCTTAAAGACCTATTATTTTTTGGAATTCTACCTAGCAACCATATCTTTTTTAATTCCTAACAGTAATGATGATCATTTTCAATAGTCAGATTGCAAAAAACTTTGATTCTAATTTGTTAAATTTCCTGAAAGTCTTAAGGACTTGTAATTTTTTTGGAATTATACGTAGTAACCATCATCTTTTTCCATTCCTAACAATAATGATGATCATTTTCAATAGTCAGATTGCAAAAAACTTTGATTCTAATTTTGGTAAATTTTCTAATTTTGGTAAATTTCCTGAAAGTCTTAAAGACATGTTATTTTTTGGAATTCTGCCTAGCAACCATATCTTTTTCCATTCCTAACAGTAATGATGATCATTTTCAATAGTCAGATTGCAGAAAACTTTGATTCTAATTTTGATAAATTTGCTGAAACTCTCAAAGACTTATTATTTTTTTGAATTCTACCTAGCAACCAAACCATACCATACATATCATTGTTTTCAATAGAAAGACTGCAAAAATCTTCTGCTCTTGTTCTGGTAAGTTTCCTGAAATCGGGAATTCAACTTAGCAGCCATATTTTTTTCTATTCCTTACATTAACGGTGATTGTTTTCAGTAGTAAGAGTGCAAAAATGTTTGATTCTGGTTTTTGTAAATTCTATAAAACCCTCAAAGACCTGTTATATTTGGGAATTCTATCCAAACTCTGGTATGGGTCAAAAAAAGGTGAGCAGGGGGATTGCAATCTCTGATTGACATTTTTTCATTTTATTTTTGTAAGAATAAACATAACAGTAAACAGTCAAGTACCTAACCTGTATGAGTTATTATAGAAAAATAACATGCATGTGTTATTACTAAGGGAAAAAATTGATAACATGTATGTTACATGCTTCAAATAGACATTATGCAGTCATAGTTTTGTTATAAATGTATACCATTTTATTATTGCCATTATTGTCTATCAGCATGCTAGGAGTTAAAATCATAGGACTTTTCATAGTTTGCCAATATTGCAAAATATACATATGTTATTACAGGAAAAGTATGCCTGTAATAATAGAAGGGTGTTATTACAGCTACTCTGCATCACTTAAAAGTGTTTTCCTCAGACCAGAATAATGCCTAATCAAATTACATAATTTTTATTTATAGTAATGTATCAAAATCAAAGCATATCAATAGGTTCTGTGCAAGTTTCTTAGTAATTCCCAAGTGTCTAATAAACTAATAAATATTTAAGTCATATGCCTGTAATAACTAAGCATTGTTATTGCAACTAAAGTTATATCATTTAATAGCCTGTTCTCACTGATTAACCATGGTTCATCAAAAGTGTTTTAACTTAATTGAAAACTGATTTATACAGGCTAAATAATTAGTTTCTGCGCAAAAGTCTAAGCAATTCCCAAGTGACCAAAAAAAGGTAATATATTTTAGGTTGCTACATACATATGTTATTACAGAATTAGGAATAAAGAACAGATAACTCAAAACAACATCTGTAATAACACATGCATGTTATTATTCTGTTATAACTCATACAGGTTAGGTACTTGACTGGTAAATATGTTACATGCATGGCTAAAAAGACACACATTTTATGTGCATATAGGTTTATCATGTATATGTTTTTAAATTGAATTAAAACATAGATATAGATTGTGAACAGTAAGAACCTTTAAAAATCATCTCTAAATTTAAGAACACAAATTTTGACATTTCAACATTTCAACATTTCAAACTCATATATTTCCAAATACCTGCAATACACATCTATGCTCCCATGATTTAACCATTTTGTATAGGACCCTTACCTCTCATAGAGTATTTGAGAGTTAAGAATTGCAGAAGCAATGATTATTGCACCCCCAAAAAATTCTTGAAAATGCTAAAGATTCAAAGGAGAAAACTCTTTAGGCAAGTTTCTAAAAGGATCCAATGTTATGCTTAATGTATGTTCCTATATGGCAGTCATTTTCAATAGATGATTTGCCAATTACCGCCTTCGATTCTGTTCTTTAAAATTTTCTCTCGATCAACATCACGTGACACCGGACAAGTTATCACATTTATCCTAAAAACCCTTTATAAATCAGCACCCTGGCATATGAAATCTGTTGAGATATAAAACAAAACAAGCAGACACATAAAAGGTCATATTATTTTGATAAAATTCAATTTTATCTTTTTAAAATTTAGATGAAAGGAAGTCATGTCTTGAAATGTAAAAAGTTACAAAGTGTTTTTTATGCCCCGCCTACGATAGTAGGGGGCATATAGTGTTCGTGTATGTCCGTCCGTCCGTCCCAAGTCAGGTACCCTTAGGTTGAAGTTTTTTTTTCTGTGAAGGATGTATGCTGTTATCATGAAACTTTGTATAGATACACATTAGGGTATAATTAAATGAAAATCATGATAAAAATTTATCCCGGCTACCAACTTCATGCTTCACTGATCATGGAAAAAAGGGGGTAGTATGAGGTTTACCCCTAGGAAGTTTTTTTCTTTGAAGGATGTATGCTATTTTAATGAAACTTTGTATAAATACACATTAGGGTATATATAATTGAACAAAAATCATAATGAAAATTTATCCCGGCTACCAACTCCATGCTTCTCTGATCATGGGGAAAAGGGGGTAGTATTAGGTTTACCCTTAGGTTGAAGTTTTTTCTGTGAAGGATGTATGCTATTATCATGGAACTTTGTATAAATATACATTAAGGTATAATTACACAAAAATAATTATGCAAATTTATCCTCGCTACCAGCTTCATGCTTCACTGATCTTTGATAAAAGGCGGTAGTATGAGTTTTACCCTTAGGTTGAAGTTTTTTTTCAGTGAAGGATGTGTGCTATTATCATGTAAATTTACATCAAAACACATTAAGGTATAATTAAACAAAAATCATAATATAAATTTATCCATGCCACCAATTTCATGCTCCACAGATATGGAAATAGGGGGATAGTATGAGATTTAACCTCAGGTTTAAGTTTCTTTTCTGTGAGGTATGTATGCTATTATCATGAAACTTCATATAAATAAACATTAGGATATAAATTAAAACAAAAACAAAAAAACATAACAAATATTTGACCATGCCACCACTTTCATGATTCACTGATCATGAAATATAGCATTGTTCACAATAGGTGCGAGGCGGGGCATTGTGTTCTTTAGACACATACTCTTGTTCAATCATTTATCAGTATAAGTAATGTACTGCCGTCTACACCTTAATGGTGGACCTATTGTAATCAGGGGACATAACCAAAATTTACTAATTTCTGAAAACGTTTTTAAGTCTAATTAGAAACAAGCTAAGTCACAATTGCCCTTAAACAAATGTTGTAACATGAATTTAGATTTTTTCTTTCAGATCTTCAAGAATAAAAAAGAGACGATAATCTTAACCGAAACATTTGGTGATAATGCTTCATATGGGCTTGAAACCATAAAAGGTCACGTGTGCCGGTAGAATTCAAGCGAAAAAAGCCATGCAATATCCAACATTGTTAGACCGATATTTGCATGGCTTAGCTCCCCCCCAAAAAGTAAAGGTCCGCCTCCAACGAATTCAAATGTTTCACCTACAAATAAAAAAAAATAATTCAGATCAATTGTTATGAAAAAAGGGACGACAACCACATTTTTAAACGTGAAAGTAAAGTGATTTTTTTTAAATACAAGAATATTCAATCAATAACTGTTGCCCATTTTATGGAATTCCTTTAAAAAGTAAATCATTCAAGATGACTAGATGTCCATTTTGTAAGGTCAAGTTAAATTAAAATCTAACCTTTCATCTAAAAAACTACGAATTCATTTTAAAAACTATCATCTAATTTCAGTATGCTTCACACAAGTATCCTGAAGTACATTTCCTTCATATCCTCTTTTTAATTGAAAAAAAATCATTTGAAATAAATGATTCAAGACGTGCATTTAATGTAAGCTGCTCAACAAACATAGCTAGATTGTCGACATTAGTATGTTGCTAAAATCTGGAGCTAATAACTATTTGTCCTAGTAAGAAAATAGGTCTATGAAGCTTTTATAAATAATTTTCAGTGGCATTTATTCCTAAAAAAGAACTTATTACCGAAGTTAACGTAAATATAACATTATTCAGTATATAAAATATTGCTTGATGGTTTGTGATCTGTGAAAAGTGGAAAACGTAACCATAATGGGGGGACAGGATAAGAGAGTCAAGGAGAAAAAGGGTGGGGGAAAGGAGATAGGAGTGGGAGAAAAGAGACAAGAAAGTAAGACCAGGAGAATTGGGAGTGAGAAAGGAGTTAAGGGATGAGAAAACGAAGGAACGCATCCACCTGACCGTCCTCCCATAATGAGAGAGGTGATTCATTTACGGATCTAGGGGATGGGCTTGAAACCATTTTTTTGAGAAAAGAAATAATAAATTTTGTGCAGAATTTAGACAAAAATTGAGGAAAAAAATGACAAAAATGGTCTGGAACTCCATATTGGAACCCCCTTTTTATACGACCGCAAAAAAATTTTTGAGGTCGTAT
>MJUU01023544.1:6394-36649 GCA_002080025.1 Modiolus philippinarum
AACACCAATGAACCTAAATTAGCAATCAAACCCAATCTTTTGTCTCGCCTACGACGAAAGGGGTGAAAAGCGAGACATATGCGTAAAAAGTATGACGGCGAAGGCGTAAGCTTTCATGTTAAGTTTTTGTGATTAGGTCATTATCTCAGTAACTGTAAGTGGCAAGTCAATGATATTTAGTATATTGGTTGGTCTCGAGTAGAACATGTATATGACAGTCTATGGCATTTGTCTGTGACCTCATTTTCACAGTCCAATTAACATGTCAAGTTTTTGTGCTTAGTTTAGTTTCTCAGTCACAATATGTGGTAGGTTATTATATATATGGCATGTAGCTAGGTTGGTTTTGAGAAGTATATGCCAGTCTGCTGTATGGCATTTGTCTGTGATCTCAATTTTACGGTCTAATGAACATGCTTAGTTATGGTGCTTATTTTAGTCAATGATATTTGGTATATATGTTGGTCGTATGAAGTGCATGACAGTCTGTCATATGGTTTTGTCCTAGACCTCAATTTCACGGTCCAGTGAGCATGTTAAGTTTTTTTAATTAGGTCATTTTCTCAGTAAAGCTATAAGTGGTTGGTCAATGATATGTATGGTAAGTAGGATGGTCTTAGGTAGTATATGACAGTCTGTCATATGGCTTTCATACTTGACCTCAATTTCACGATCTAGTGAGCATGTTAAGATTTTGTGATTGGTTTATTTTCTCAGAGACTATAAACAGGTAAGTGGTAGGTCAATGATATTTGGTACGGTACAGAAAGAGTGGTACCATGACAAATCACTGAGATAGACATGTCCCACTGTGAGAGTGGATCTAAATAAATATTTGTTTTCCTGTTTGAGATCATTTCGTACTCTATTTTGTATTGAGAGGGGCATGTTACTCCACTATGAACGCAGAAAAAATAATGAAGAAAAATGTATAAGTATCACTTTCAGAGTTGGACACATCTATCACAGATGTCACTGTACCACTCTTTCTGTACTGTAGGTTGGTCTTGGGCTATTCATGATAGTCCGTCATATGACTGATGTCTGCGACCTCAATTTCGTGGTCCAGTGATCATGCTAAGTCCCCAGTACCTATTAATGTAAAGTCAATTATGTGGGTTTGTCTTATATGGAACATCTTTTACCTCATTTCCACAGTCCAGTATAAATCATGTTTGGTTTTTCAGTATCTTTGGCATTTTGGTTTAGGGCGAGACCTTACAGTCGGCTAAGTTGTGTTTGTCAGTTAATGTTATTTCACAGTTTGGAGAATTGAACATAGTTTTCTGATTGGGTCAGTTTGCGTTTTCGCATCAATTTTGTGACCAGATAGGGACAGGCGAAACATCAATTTGGGTCCACACTTGTATAATGAACAAATAAAAGATAGAGAGTAAATGTTTACGGGACAAAATCCCTATAATAACTTGCAAAGTTAAGCATATGGAACAACGAATTCAATTTACCATAGTCAAATTGGGCATTCATCGCCGACTGCACAACCAGCTCATCACAGTACTTCTGCACCAAACTAGGTTATAAACCAGATGTGTCAACTAAACTCTTTATTACAAGTACCAATTCTGCCTCCGCCTAAGATTACTCCTACTCATAACCCATTATGTCGCCTAAGTACAAAATACATTTCTTGCTGTACCTCCCTCTCAGTTTGCTGTATCAAAAACTGATGCAGTTTCAATTGGTCCACATTATTGTTTCTGAAGGTAATATGTCTACCATCATAATATAATTACATTTCATGAATATTCATTTGAATTCCGTCAGTTTGATAGGTGAACACCTATCACGTGGCATATAAATGTGAAGTTGCAATTCCCATGAAACACATTTGACCACGTGTTCACGTGGCGGATGAATTTGTAAAAATAGAATTCCAATGTACATGATGTACTTTCCTGTAAATAAAGTTTTTCATATTTCGGGTTTAAAATGTAATTATAAGAATTGAATGCATTATTTTGAAGTTTCATAGGGACTATGAGAGGGTTGACCGGGCGCACATTTTCAACACGAAGCGCTACCGCGCTTCATTAGAAATGTGCTTCGGTCAACCCTATGAAACTTCAAAATAATGCATTCAGTTCTTAAATAGAAGACAGTGTACGTGATAGTGAACAATAACGAAAATAAAATAATAACCTTGCTGAACATTTTTTGAAATTGCAAGATCATTCCATGAAATATAATTCAATATTTAGTGGCTTACAAACTGACGAAATAAAAAGACAGACGATGTCTTTGGAAATTTTATTTTCAAAGAATTTGGTGTTGAAAATTTCCAAAATATGGACTTCTAAAATGTACAAATGAAAACCATGCACTATCATCGGCCGTTTTTTCAAATTTCTTTGACCATGATTGTGTATTGAGAGAGGTACCTAAAGTTTTACGAAATCAAAAAAAAAAAGAAAAACAATTTCCTGTTAACTAACATTGCCAAAAGCTACAGAGCACTGTATCTTGAATTTAAAACGTCTTCATAGCAGTACTTGTACATGACAAATACCGGTATCTCATGAAAACATGTCTCATCAGGAGCCCTGTTACTTTGACAGCGAACCAGTAAACAGTGGAAAGGAAAAGGCCAATCACTCAGGCACAAACAGAGTACACGCCCCCATGCTATTTGAAAATCAACTGAACTTTACATGACTTAATTTGTGAGGTATAAAATCTAAATTATTGAATCCTTATTTTTGTGATATGATTTACAATAAGATTTACTTGTTTTTGTCGAATCAAAGCTGGATAGTTTAGATGCCATAATATTACCTGACTGTTTTTCTTGTGCAAAGAATAAAAATAAATTGGCAAAAAGTCAGGAGGTATATTAATTTATTCCCAAAATAACATTGAAAAATTTATAACATTTGTTGATAGCAAATCAGATTTTATAAAGTGGGTTGAAATTTCAGGTCAAAAATTGAATCGTAATAATAATCTGCATCTGTCATGTTTGTGATGTGCATAAATTCATCCTGAAAATACAAGTTATTCATCCGAAAATGCATTTACTGAAATGAAAAATTAATTTTTCACAAAATTCTTATTATATTGCGCTGGCGTTTAATTTTAATGCACGATCTTCGTTGAATTTAGATTACATTATTCCTGATGTATAATGATTATTGATGATATTTTGCATATTTCTTGATATATGGTCTGTAAGAAATATAAATCCATATAAAACATATTGAGTGGAATCAGTTGAAATCTAAAGATCTTGGTTCAATTTACTTCCAGAGGAGGGTAATTTTGACACATGGTCAGTAAACAAAGTAGTCACTGGCCTTGAAATTTTTTTCTCGTGCAGCTAACCCTGTTTTCGGTTACAGTTCTGAAAAATTAAGTCGCTCAATTCTGATCATAAACTATAGTTTACTAAACCTTGTGATTAGAAACGAAAACAATTTCAATATGAATTGACCACAATTCATAAATCCATAGAATTGAGCAAAATCCCGAAATGCAAATGACACAACATTACTTAGGATAGGATGATTGTATATACGTATTCACAAAAGGAGATTTATCATTGCCTTTCAGAGTTTTGAAAAAAAATAATAAAGGCCGAATTCAAATTTTGTTGTTTTTGTTTCGCTGAATCTGTTTTATTCATTTTTCATAAAAAAATAATATAGAAACAGGAATTTAATTCAATTGTTGGAGACTACAATCTTTCTGTTCTAAGAAACGTTTCATTTGAATTTCGGAATTTTGCTAAATTCTAAGGATTTATGAGTTGTGGTCTTTCTGTAAATTTTTGTCGTCTTATTCATTTGCATGTCATGGTGCTTTAGCCTGTATCCATCAATATTTTAGTTATACTGAAGGGACCTCGAACAAGAGGTCAAGGCAATATAACAATAAACTACGGTGCATAAAAAGTGGCCAACTGCAAGTACAGTAGAGGCCACTTTTTCAATTGCTTCGCTGGGGGTATTATTGTACAATTTGACTTACATCCCAGTCCTTTTGTTTCAGCAGGGGTGATCTGAGTTGGATCACCCCAGCAATCTCTTCCCAGTAAGAATAAATGATTTTTTATACTTTTTATCTTGCTTTTGTAATTCCATATTTTGAGAAATGCTCACTTCTTTTAACTGAGTTAGATTCTATGTCTCAATATATATCAAGATTTTAAAACGTTGAAAATAACAGTCTATGGTGGAATTCGAACCAGAGTCGTTTCGTTTACTAGGCTTCTGCCTTACCTAATAGGGCACGAAATTGTTGGAGTGATCGTGTTAAAAACCGCAAATAAAAAATCCTTTTCGGGCACAAAAAAGGACATATATTATTATTTTAGTATATAAATATTCATTTCATGCATGGAAATAATTTTTTAAGAATGTATTTCGATGTTCTTCACTTTTTGAATTAGCTGGGATGTAAATTGGTTATCACACACGGACTTAAGGTGTCTGTATAAGCTCAGCCCTCTGGCCGTCGGGGTGAACACCGCTTCCTCGTGTGATACATTACTGAATCTACGACGTTTTCTTGATTAGTGGTTAGAATCAATTTTTGACATCTATTGATTATTGCTTTTTTCGGCAATGAGAGAAGGTTATAAAATGCTACATGGTCAAACTGAAACCGACAAGAGCAATCTCTTTAAAACATTTTGTTTTGAAGCAACTATTTGATAATTATATATAAAACACAATATTTTGAGAATAAAATAATCTAGCTTAGGAAGACGACAGATATAAAATTAAATAAGATATCTTTAACTGAAGAAAGGTAATGATCAATTTGAAAAAAAATGTATCCAGTTAGTAATATTTCTTTTTTCAAGTGCGCAGGAAAAATATATTTAAAGCCCCTTCCAAGCTATTTAACTACGGGTGGTTGATACGTCACACGCACGGATACTGTATCATTATAAAGGCTCGCTTCGCGCATGTTTGTCTACTTTTATGATGAAATAAAATCAAAGATAAGCAAACTGAATGAATCCACCGAAGGACCGGTGTTACATACTAGTCTTTCCCCCATACTAAGATTCCCCCCCCCCGGAAAAATGAGTATATACTCAGATTTCCCCCGGAAAATCTAGTATATACTGGATTTCCCCCCGGGGAAAAATGAGTATATACTGAATTTTCCCCCTACGGAAAGTCTGGTATGTGACTAGTTTTTCCCCCATACTAGAATTTCCCCCTTATTTTGCAAGTAGTAGATAAGGTTACAACGTCGAATACCTTTCATTTAATCCTGAAACACTTCAAAGAAAGCAGGATAGCAAGGAACACGGTAAATCAAATGGACAAAACGAATAACAAAGAAGGCATAAAACAAGATAACAAGTATATTCATACTTCTGCAAATCAGCTCAACAGTGTCTGATGTGCAAATATATGTGTAATGGAAAACGAAAAAAAAATTTCTGTACCAAGTATGTAAATCAGCTGCTTATAAATGATGTAAGTGAATTTGGATACTTGCTCATCTCCGCCCGACAAGAAAACACTTACGTATATAACCGATTTAAAAATTAAAAAAATATATACTTAAAGATCTAATGTAAGAAGCCCTAAACGGGTTTTACTTCTCAATTGATAACATGCCATCATTTAGGTCACAATATTGGACGACCAGATTGAGACACACGTAGGTAAACAGAATGACAGACGACGATGAACAGAGCCAGCCTTTGTTATACTGGGGATATCTTCACGATCATCCGTCTACTTAGACCAAGCCGCCGGTTGGGTTTTTTTCGGTACGGAAAGGCAGATAAGAAGTTGGTGCAATGGCCAGCCCAAAAAGACAAGGAAACTGTTGAAGGCATCAATAAAAAAAAAACATTAGAAAAAAAAGAAAAAAGTGTGTGAATGCAGAATGCTGCACAAGCCAATGCCCCCGTCATCACACTGGACTAACGTCTTGCTACGTTCTCTCGAAATCCTAGAAACTCAGATGAACGTGAGAAGAACTTGCTGAACGAAGTAAAGAAGTAATAGAATCTTGTATGGTTGTAGTGCAAACTTTATTGGACGTAGTGCGAACTAGTGCTTTTGTCGGGCAACGGATGACAGTGTTTGTAAGAGCACTTTGCCAGTTAATTCTATGTTTGATGATGATCCCGCATCCGTCGGTAAATTAAAATTTGAATTCGGTGTTCTTCGACTATCAGCAATGACTTACGGTCAAACCGATAGGGTCTGTCTGGAACTATCTGTGATGTATAAGCAAAGGTCAATGTTGAAGGCCTCATGGGGACATCAAGATGAAGAACAACAATAAAAGTGTTGTTCCATTGTTTGGTTCTACCATGTTTTTGTAGTGAATTTGTCTCATGTGCATTTATTTCATATCCTTTCATTATTTATCAATAGTTTCAAAAGAGATATATATATCACTTAGAATCCAATTAAAATATATTCTGCACTTGTAGTGACTTTTGCTGACGAATCGGAACGAAATTGGCAGTGTTCTGTACATGACCTTGCATAAACTTGTGTGGTACAAAATTCTGCAGTAATATAATGGTTTTATATCAGAGATATTTAGAGATATGTTATACCTAAGTCGTTTACCACTTGCTATCTTTTTGAGCAAAAGTCAAGTAGCTTTATACTGTATAATTTTAAAGAGGACAGATAACACGAAAACACAAAAGATTTAAAATGGCCGAAAATCACAAACACATACCACAAGCAACAAGGGATCTGACCAAGAAAAGCAAAAGACAAGCGTTAGCAATGATAGGAACCCGGAAAAGCATGAAAGGGGACATTTTCTAAGTCGTCGTATTTAACAGAAAATTACTATGAATCGTTTGTTACTCTCTCATTAATTTAAATGAAAAGAATGGATTGGTATTAGTACATGTAACAGGCTCTAAAGAAATGTATACGTCAATTGCAATATATGCAGTATTTGTTTAGCACATGACCGAGGGGAAATTCTAGTATGAATTCAGACAAAGGGGAAAATCTAGTATATACTCAATTTTCCCCCATCAAATTTAGGGGAGAAAATTGAGTATATACTCATTTTTCCGGGGGGAAAGACCAGTATATACTCATTTTTCCGGGGGAAAGAATGAGAAGGGGGAAATTCTAGTATGTGACACCGGCACCTCATTCAACATTTTTAGCACAAATATTCCACGTAAAAACCTACCAGTTATGTAAATACTTCTGTAAAGTTGAAATCGGGGCACGGATATAGGTGGCATCGTAACTATCATGCTCTATTTCTACTAACCAATATGCAATATGTTCGAGTTTTTTATTGTAAATACTCTAAATTATGTTATAACTTTCCTGGTAAACATTTATATATCTGCAGAAGGTTCTTTTGTTGATATCGCATAAAAACTGACGCACGGATACTGTTAACATAGAAATACTGTAGGTACGGATACTGTTGACATCGTTGTCTTATAGGAAGGGAGAGATGCTTGCGATAACCGTTTCATCTGATCTCAACAATGGTTTTTAACTTGGTTGGTGTTGTTCATCTGTATGTGTGGCTCTATATTTTACCTTTTTGTTGTACTCATGTGATGTCTCTGTTTCTTAGTGTCTCGAATCTTGCTATTGTCTTTAGAGGGTCGGGAGACCTTTTCCGGGACGCCGGGATTAGGCATTTTTTTGAACGGGAATTCGGGATTTGATGAAAATTTGACCGGGAATTCGGGATTAAAATCAAGCGGGATCCGGGAAAGGGTAAGGTGTATTTTATCACCGGGAAAGGTGTATTTTATCACCGGGAATTCGGGATATAAAGTTACCGGGATTGCTTTTTATGATTTTTGCATCGGGAAATCGGGATATAAATTATCCGAGATTCTGTTTTATTCAATAAAAGACCAATTCAGCATTGCAATGTTATGTATGATGCATGTATGTTCTGTAACTTCTTCCAGTTGATGTGGCAGTACGGTAAGTAATTTCCGGAATCATAATCGTACTTTGCCCAAATCGGTGATTATTTACAAATATATAAATTTACGCTAGCAGACAAAAATGGAATCAGACATCACAATATTGGTCTTCTACAAAACTGATTCAAATGTTTTCTGTAAAGAGAAATCCCTCCTAAAAGTCCAAGATGTTGAAACTTTTAACTGTCTTGATCTTGATCTATTAGGTATACTCCCAATTTGTGTACTAAAAATAAATTGCCTTGGAGCATTAGAAAACTTAAAATTTATAATTGTAACAAACTTTGATAAAAGCAGGTTAATAAGAAAAAGGTCTGATTAATTCCAGTCAATATTT
The DNA here is from genome assembly GCA_002080025.1 of Modiolus philippinarum. Lineage (NCBI taxonomy): Eukaryota > Metazoa > Mollusca > Bivalvia > Mytilida > Modiolidae > Modiolus > Modiolus philippinarum. The sequence goes on from MJUU01023544.1 coordinate 14,653, forward strand.
CATTGATGCATCAACTTTCTACATTTGATTAGAATTCTTCAAAAGTATGTTTTGTGGTAGGGATGTTCCAAATCGATCTCAGAAACATGACCCGAATTTATGTATCAAATTTATCAAAAAGATAACCCGACTTTATATACCACCAATTTTACCCTCTTGAGCAACCCCAGTAAAATTCTGTACATCTCACCCTCACTTCAACAGGTCTGGTTTTTGACTGTTTTGACATACTTGCCAACCGATCCGCTTTTGGTGGGTGTGACCCACAAAATGAACCCCCTCACCCGCCAGGGTCATCATTTTCACCCGCCAATGAGCCCACAAAACAAGTAACACAATTCTCAAGATTAACAGCAAACAGCGCTTTTTATTTTCCCAGTTATGACAAAGTAAAAATTTTACAGAACAAAAGCACCAAATCATCCAAAAACAGTTAACAACTGATTTATTTCACCAACCATTGTTGATAATTTTTTTTTCACATTTCAGTTTCATTCTTGTGCATAAACGATGTTAAAATTGAAATAACGTCATCGACAACGTATGTGTAGCAACCTTGTTTTATTCATAGTTTGTCATGAGACTGAAATAAAGTAGGCACGAGTTGGTTTATATTTCTTTTACTTATTGATCTCTTCTCATACATATTTACTCTTTGTACTTAAAAAGTTCAGGATTCAAAGATTTTATCAGCAAAATCAGACACATAGTGCAACAAATACAAATATTTTATTTGTACAAACTCATTTACAATAAATGGCAAAGGCCAATTGTGATAAACATTTTCAGTATAACATAAAACAATATCATCAATTGACAATTTGACAACCACACGGGTTATTCTCAAACATCGTCAATATTTTTGAAGATATCAATTTTAGAAAAAAAAATCAAACTAGCCATTTTGTTTCAGTTTTAAGGTTTTTTTGAGTCCTTAATCATTTGAAGTTTGAGAAACAACAGCTCGGCATTAACTTTGAATAAATAAAAATAAATTTTAATTGAAAAATAAGTTAATTGCCACCAGCCAGTGTCCCTTGTGTTACTATCATGAAAAATGATAAAAGTTACGTATGTTATTAGAATTTTGCCATTGTAACCCTCTTGATATAATGAACAAATAAAAGTTACTGGTATAAAATGATATTGTCTCGATTTAGTTATTTTACATATTTGTTTTTTGAATTGCAAGTCTCTTGCGTACACGAACGGCATTAGACCTTTCAAACTTTTACAATTGATTTATAAATTATTCTAATAGTAGAAATGTGTTATTCTTTATATCATTACCTCGAATATACGCTATCTATCTTCTTAATTTTGTCCACTAGGATTGAGCTACAAAATAACAGGTCAGTAACACCAGGGACAATTGCGTAACACAAGGGACACAATTGGTAACTCTAGTGACTTTCTACCATCAAAAATAAAATACTGTCTATATTTTTTACACTATAATTATTTTACGGTTTGATTGCTCAAAGATGAAACCATGAACCCAACATTTTCATTCAATGAGAATCAAAATTTTAATTTGAAATGAAAACAATACAAATTTTAATTTCAGTAACACAAGGGACACTTGTATCGAGTGCATATAAACATTGTTTTCTTCTTATAAAATGGTTTAGCGTTCTAATCTTTATTATTGTATGGAAAAGTAGAGGTCAATTACTTCATCTACTGCAACAGAAAAGTTAAATCCAGGCACCCTGCAATTGCTCAAGCAGGTAACAATAGGGATATTTGGCAACACAAGTGACATTTGATGTCTTCAACATTATCAATTAAAAGTGTTATGAAAGTTTTCACATTTATTTTTTACTTCTGAAAACATCTTTGTAGTCATTTATTACTACCTTCTTTCTCGGCTACTTTTGTTACCAGATTTTTGTTCATTCTAATATATCTTTTAGTTTTGTAAAACTTTCGAATTAAGAAGAATGAAATTACTGATTCATTGCTCTTTTTACTTTAAAATTTGCTCTGTATTCAATGGTAATATGTAAGTTGCATCGCCGAGTTAGCAATGATGTATGTCCCTTGTGTTACTTTAAATGTTCATTGTGTTACTTTTTTAAATTGTCCCTTGTGTTACTCTCTGTATAATGTTTCAAAAATCCTGACTATTGTGAATAAAGAATGGTGTTTCCAAAAAGATGAGCTAGAAAAGTATTGTGCACGGGGTGATTACATTTGTTTTTGTCTTCCTCTCAAACATGGTTGCTTAGAATCAACTTGTCGCCCCTGATTTAACGAATTCGGTCACTAGTGTTAGGTAACGCAAGGTACGGTAACACAAGGGACATATTCATTACTAAATCCAATTTTATTCGCATTGTATGTTCCCTTGTACAACAGGTCAGCTTGTTCTGCAAAGCAAATTACTAAATACAAATAGTGGTCACAAGCTGGTGCTAAATAAATATGAAGAATAATACAAAATGCAGTAACAACAGGGACAGAAATAAAAATTACGGGGTTACCTTGCATACCTTAGAGGTAGATTTTTAGGCTTGAACAGCATCATTGTGCCTAATGAAATACCCAATACTTCAGAGATGAAGTAGTACTCAAGGAACGCACTTATTTAATCAGTAAGACAGATAAAGCTTACTTACTGGTTGAATTACACGGTTATGTAAAGACAAATTTTGTCCTGTGAAATAATGTCAATCTGGACAAAATTTCATAGTGATAGGTAATGAAATTGTGTCCTTGCCTATGAAAAGTTGTAAGGGTGAAGACATTTTTCCATATGTAATTTTACCATCATATGACATGATTTCATGGAAAGGTATTGTGTATTTATGTCCATACAGAAGGGATAAAATTTAAAATTACATTTGGGACAACATTTCATAGAAATGCCGTGGGATTTTGTACATTAACCGCAAACAGTGCAATAAATCATTATAGTGTCTTAATTTTAAAAAGTCACACAGCAGATGAAATTAATAATTTATAATAATGATACAAGCAATGTTCAGAATCAATTTATAATAGAAGGAAAATACCAGAAAAAGAGTGAAGCATGCCATCGCGATGTCTGTAACACAGATTTGATGCTAATATGCACGATACCAGTTAAATCAGGCCAATATTGCAAGCACAAAAATTAATATATATTATCTGCTAGTATAAATACAAACATATGTAGAATCTTGTAGGCACTTGTAGACTCATATGGGCAGACAAACGTACGGAAGGATGAAGGAAACGGTATCAAAACAATATGCCCTACCTTTTGGTAGAGTGGACATAAAAAAAGAGCACAGCGACAGCCTAGTTCATACTGAAAGACACCTTCTATTATCCCTTTATTAAGTACATCGGCAAACGAATACCGAAGCAAGAACAAGGAAAGGGGAAATTCTAAAATCATAAATCCAAAATCATGGCAACACGAACTGAGACAGTATGACAATTCTAAACTAATTTCATGACAATAAAAAGTTATATGTAACATGTGTCATGATTCCAGTATCAAACATGCATCCAAATCTTTGTAATCATTCATTTTTTTTTGCTTAGATTTTTCAGAAGTTATTTGACTTGGAAATTCGGGGAAAATTTTATGGACATTATTTCGTTATGAAATTTTGTCAATGGCTGAATTCTATTATGAAAGAGGGTTAATGAATGATGGACATTTTTTCATGACTGGGGACATTATTTCATAATGATAGTGTGTCCTGGACAAAATTCCATAATGGAATTGTGTTAATAGACATTATTTCATATGAAATTTTGTCCTTTGGACATTATTTCATGGAAGACAAAAATTTATGTTACAGTTACAGTAACACAAGGGACACGGCCAAAAGCACACGTTTTCCTGTATTTTTTTCATAGAATATGTACTTGTTTGATTTTGTTTATGTGTTATTTTAAAAGTAATTATTTGATAGAAAATAAATATTGAAATTTGGAATTTTAATTGTCTTTTTTTAAAAGATTTCTTGAAATATCTTTGCTATCAGGGCGAAATCACAAACAGTTTTTACCAATATTGCCACCTTCGAAGTCAAATTAAACAAAGAATTAGACATACAGGGATTATTTTTGTATTACAAATCACTCCATATATTACAAATATACAAATATAAATGGTGGACTGTTAGTCCCCGAGGGTATTCATCAGCCCAGTAGTCAGTACCTCGGTGCTGATCCGAAAGCCGATCTTATTTGGAACCTTACAATATCTAATTTTTGTAAATTTTATTGAAACTAAGGAGTATCTCCCTCATGCAAAGCTCTGTCCTCAGCTGATTTTGGTTTTCTATTTAGATCATATTTGGTAATTTGTTCTCTATCAGTTTTTAATCATCTTTGACTTTATGGTCTTCCAAACGTTTAGATTTTATCTGCACTGAGGAGACATAAGTTGTCGAAATGCGCATATGCAGAATCAAAATTCACAGTTACTTCGGTATTTAGTTATTTATACACCCTGAAAATTTTAAAAAGTGAAAAAATACCCTATATCACCCATACAACCGAATGACACAAATATCGACAATTTTTTTAGAATGACCCACATACATATACTATGAAAGTGAGTTCTTCCTAAACTCAAAACAACTAGATATGAAGGAGGAAGACATCTTCATGACCAGTTCAGATTTATTATTCAAGATTGTGTTTATTTTCAACACGAGCAACCTTTGACAAAACTAAAAGCCCATGTAATGGTAGCTAATCAAAGAGTGTAATGATTATATATGTGGCACATGTGGCCATATAGGGACTCGGAAATAAAACAGCAGAATAATACTGTCAAAGTATTGTTACAACTGCACGTTTACGTTGACAATATATGAGCGGATTTGAATGATTAGTATTATGAATTTCTCGGGAATTCGGGAAAGGATCATTTTATGACCGGGAATTCGGGATTTGACATTTTTTTAGCCGGGAATTCGGGATCATGACCCCTCGTCCCCACCCCCTCTTTAGAAGTTATTCTGTTTTGGACTGACAGTTCGGTTCTCATTTACGTTTAAACAATTTATCGTATATGAATTCCGACAAGCTAATGTTTGATAGATTTTATATTATATAATATTATATAATCAACAAGGGCAAAAACTTTTTTTTCAAAAACCGTGGAGACGAAATCAGGTTATACAGTTGGGTCGGGCATGCAATTGTTTTTACCACTGCCGTTGTCGGGTCATTTTTAAAAGAAGCTAAAATTTTGTTGATAGTCATTTGAATGTAAGACTGTTACTATTTGCGTAAGCTGTGTTGCTTGTATATCAACAACACATGTAATGAAAGTATTCATGCTATAAGACAACACATGTAATGAAAGTATTCATGCTATAACAAAAAATCTAAAATCAGAACGATTTTTGGTACAATGGTGAAATGCATAAAAGTTGTTCACTGAAGGAAGAAATTACGACATGCCGTTCTTACGGTTCGTCCGAGTTTGTAGGTCATTGGAAGAAATCATGAAATTTTTGACATTAGAGAATGGATGTAATAAAATTACCGAACGGAGTTGTCAAAAGACGAATTCCATGAGACAAAAAGACAAATCAGTTGGCAACCACTGGAAAAAGCCGACTGCAATTGTCCTGACTTGGTTCAGGCATTTCAATAGAAATGGTGGGTTTAACCAGTTTTATGGCGCGCCAAATATCCCCACCCATTGCGGTATGTCACGCAGCAAGTCGATCGCACTTGCTATTGAGAATTTAATATAAGGTTATGGAAGATCTGTTGAGTGGCCGATTGGCAAATGTCATTCTCTAACACTAAGACAAAATGAATTAAAATCAATTGTACATGTTCCGTTTACTTGCAAATAATGTTGCTCATTGAATACAAAATTGTAGTTCACCAGAACAAGAGTGAGTAATTTGACAAGGCACTCTGTTGGAGGATTTTTATCTTGTCTAGAGTTCCATGCTTTTTCACAGGCACGTATCCCTTCATCCTTTGGAATATTAGTATATAAAGACGATACATCCATGGAAGCCAAGATAGTATTTTCTGGAAAGGGGATCAAATTGTTAATTTTCCCGAGATAATTTGTAGTGTCCTGTAGATACGAAGGGAGTTTGTGTACAAGCGGTCGTAGGTGAAAATCAACAAACTTTTTCATTGGGATGACCGTTAGCTGATACAATTTGTCTTCCAGGAATACCTTCCTTGTGAAGTTTGGGCAGTAGATAAAATCTGCCAGGTGTAAATTTCTCTGAAAGCAAATATTGATAGGTGTCATCATCATCAATATGTTCATTCTCATTCATTTCTGCCAATGTGGTTCTTATTTCTTCGGCAATAGATTCTATTGGGTCGGAATCAAGTTGTTTATAGAAGCGAGTATTAGACAACTGTCTTCTACCCTCCTCTAAAGAGTCGTCTTTGTTCATGACAACTACAGCACTGCCTTTGTCAGCAGGTTTTATAATAATATCATCTCTATGTTGCCTTCTTTTCGTGTCTTGTCAAATTGTGGTATTTGTTGTTGTTATTACAGATGCACGATGAAATTTCCTGTTTAACATTTTTGATAGAAGTTTCTAGATTCTCGTTTTTGCTAAATGGTGGATTCCATTTACTTTCCTTTAAACTTAGGTATGGGTGTAACATTCCTCATCGTCCTTGTCTGATTCACTTAGACCAGCTTCAAAAAGATTCTTCCTCTCCTCTCTTGCTCATGAAAATAGTCTTTTAAACGCAATCTACGGGAGAAGCTGTCCAGGTCTGTATCGAGTTGAAAATCTGTTTATTTTTGGTGGTACTGCACAAAATTTAAGACCTTTGCTGAGCACCTTTTCTTCTTGTTTAGTTAATTGTTGAGATGATAGTGTCCGATGTTGAACCATGTTCCGTGATGGCGAACAACTTGTATTGGGACTTGCCTGATATCTTTTCTGGGAACCATATCAGGACCATTGTGATAATATATGGTTGTAATTTGTTTAGTAGTTTTAGAGAAAAGGATCTTTGAGTGTGTTTTCAGTAGAGTCCAATCTTAAACCATGTTCCTTGCTTGTAGCAATCCTGGATGAGGCACCAACCTGCTTGATATCAAAATACCATTATGACTTTTTCTTATTGGACCAGAAGTTTCTTAGTTCTTTGAATGTGTTTTCAATAGGGTGAAATGTTAAAATATGTTCCCCACTGGCCGTCATATTAGATTAGGTATGGACCTGTCGGATATAATTTTAAAGAGGAATACTCAGGGGCTATTGTGACCAAGTTTGATTCCAATGTGCCCAGAGGTTTCAGAGGATATCTTTGAATGAGAAGTTTTCTTTTTGTGCAGATGATAGACGGACGACGGCAAAAGCTGACCCTGGCTATAGCAAATTGAGCTAAATAGTTTCCATCGACCAGAAGTTCTGATCATATCAAATAATTCAATACACATTAACAGATTTGCCACAAGCTTCGAGTAACAAAAAAATTTGGATTAAGAAATTGCTGAAGAAAAGTCACACAAACTTTAAGGTACATATACCATTAAACTACTGGCTAAGAGATTGAGAATGTTGTCCACCTAACAAAAAGCTTTAAAGCCATGTCTATGCTGATGACCGAAAAGTATGTTTTATTTTTACATATGCATATTGTTCAATGTTTATGTTCAGTGCTGGCGGTCATGTTTTTGTCGGGTCAGAATTACACGAGCAATTTTTGCCAAGGCCCATACAAACTTTATTCTTGTAAAGCTACATGGTTTGCAGGAGAATATATTTAACTCGCAATATTTTTGTTACATCTGATATAAAAAAAAAACAATCTTTGTAAAAGACCTTCAATGCATCAAATACATTTTATTTAGATTTGCTTCAATAGCTTCGAAGCAGATTATGAAAAATAAGGACAGTAGAATACCGAAGGAACAAAGCACAATATTGCATCAATCAAAATCCAGTGACAAAGAGAAAACGAGAACACCAGAAGACGAAAAATCAAAGACACTACACTTCCATTAAACGCCACAAATGCAACACTCAAAACTAAAGACTCTAACTAGAGGCTCAGAGAAAAAAAAATGTTCCAATGTCGATGACCATAAAAGGTGTTTTTTCTATTGGGGTCTAATGTTATGCTATGTTCTCCACTGGCTCGTTTGTAGCTCGCCTGGCTATGCAAGGGTGAGCTTTTGCCATCACTTGGCGCCCATAGTCCGTCCGTCCGTCCTCTCCGTCGTAAACTTTTCATTCAAAGATCTCCCCCTTTAAAACCACAAGACCAATTGGAACCAATCTTGGTCACAATAGTCCTAGGATGGTCTCCTTAAAAAATGGTATCCGGCAGGTCCGTATCTCATCCAAGATGGCCGCCAGCGGGGAACATAGTTTTATCATTGGACCCTATGGAAAACACATTCAAAGATCTTCTTATCAGAAACAACTGGTCAAATTAAAACTAAACTTAGTCACAATGGTAATAAGATGGTCCCTTCAAAAATCGCTATCCGGCAGGTCCGTATCTCACCCAAGATTGCCACCAGCGGGGAACATATTTTTAACATTGTACCTTAAGGAAACTTCATTCAAAGATCTTCTCAGAAACTACAAGTAAATTAAAACCAAACTTAGCTTCAATGGTCTTTAGATGGTCCAATCCAAAAAAAGGTAACCGGCAGGTCCGTACTTTATCCTAGATGGCCGCCAGCGGGGAACATAGTTTTAACATTGACTGCTATCGAAAATATACTCAAAGCATCCTCCTTTCAGAAACTACTTGTCGAATTAGAACCAAACGTAGTCACAATGATCCTTTGATAGGCCCTTTAATGAGAAGTATCTGGCAGGTCCGTACCTCATCCGAGATGGCTGCCAGCGGGAAATATAGTTTTAACATTTAACCCTATGGAAAAGACATTCAAAGATCCTCTTCTCAGAAACTGCTTGTCTAATTAGAACCAATCTTAGTCATAGTGGTCCTTAGATGGTCCAATCCAAAAAGGGTATTTGGCAGGTTCGTACCTCATCCGAGATGGCTGCCAGTGGGAACATAGTTTTTACCTTGGACCTACTGATTTGAGGGGGACCCCTAGCTGTCCAAATTTTTATTTGAATTGTGGTCTGATATAGGTTATAATGGATGGTGGAGCTCTCAGTTGCCATGAAAACTAGACCGGAAAAAAATGAAATTTTAGAAAAAAATATTCTGCTAGATATTTTATTTTTGATAACGGCAATATGTATACTAGATAACAAGGGGAACCCTGCCCTTATTTTTTTTAATGGAGGCTCTGAATGTTTTAATTTCAGCAATGTATATTACCTTGATTATAAGGTATGCCCATTTTTTTTAATTGTGTTCTGTTATTGGTTGAAATGGATTGTGGAGCTTTCGGTTGCCATGGAAACCAAACAAGAAAACTGTTATTTTATATAAAAAAAGTATTCTGCTAAATTTTATATTTTGTTTTCAGAAATATGTAAACACTAGTAAATAAGGAGAATCACTGCCAAAATTATTTTTGAAAGATGGTCTGAAATTGGTCGATTGGATGACGCATCCAAACTTAGAACACAAAGATACTTCGATGATACCTTGGAATAAAGGTTTCCGGGAGGACCACACCTCATTCAATTTGGCTGCCAGCATTAAGATAGCTTATATTGGGTTCCATCAAAAGAATTAAGTCTCTGAAACCAATAATCCAATAAGAACTCACCTTGATCACAAAGGTCCTCTGGTGGCCCCTTAAAATTTGCATTTGGCATGTTTCCATCCAATCCAAGGTGGCCTCCAGCAGGGAACATAGTTTAACATTTAGTGAATTTCTTTCAGGTTTAATTACAGATGATTTGTGATTTTCCCATAGCGTCCAGTGTTAAATTATATTCCCCACTAGCAGCAATGTTTATTGAATCAAAATGAAATGAGCAAACTTTCTAAACGACCTTCCATACATCATACGTGTAAAGTTTGGTTGAATTTGCTCCAGCACTTTCAGAGTAGAAGTTGAAAATTGGATTTTTCCCAAAGGGTACATTTTTTAACCCAAGTTCCGAGCGGTCATGCTTTTTGTTCGATCGGAACCAAATGAGCAATCTTTGTAAAGGACCTTCACTACATCATTCCTGTAAAGTTTAATTGAATTTGCTTCTGTTGTTTCAGAAGAGAAGATAAAAATATGATTTTCCCATAGGGTCAAAAGTTAAAATGTTTCGGGCTTGCGGTCATTTTTTTTTGTCTCTTTGGAACGAAATGGGCAATCTTTGTTAAGGACCTTAAGTACATTTTATTTATTTCCTATACATTTTTGTTCAATTTGCTTCAGTGGTTTCAGAGAAGATGAAAATGGACTTTTCCAAAAGGCAATGTTAAACTATGTCCCAGGCTGGTGGTCATGTTTTTTCTGATCGGAACAAAATGAGCAATCGTTGTAAAGGACCTTCCATACATCATTCCAGTGAGAGGAGAATAGGTGAATGTGTTTTCCCATATGGTCCAATGTTTAACTATGTTCCGGTCCAGTGGCCATGCTTTTGTAAGATCGAAACGAAATGAGCAATCGTTGTTAAGAACCTTAAGTACATTATTCATGTAAAGTTTGGTTAAATTTGCTTCAGTGGTTTCAGAGGAGAAGGTGAAAATGTGATTTTCCCATATGATCCAATGTTAAACCTAATTTCAGCGCTGACGGCCAGTCGTTTTGTAAAGGACTTCCCATGCATCAATGTAAAGTTGGTTTAATTTGCTTCAGTGATTTCAGAGGAGAAACGGTTATTGGTGATTTTCCCATTGGGTCCAATATTAAACTGTATTCTGGGATGACGGCCATTTTTTGTCGGGTCGAAACGAAATGAGCAATCTTACAAGTACATCATTCCTGTTGAATATGTTTCAGTGGTTTCAGAGGAGGTGAAAATGTGATTTTCCTATAGGGTTCAATATTAAAAATAAGTTCCGCATTGGAGCAAAATAACCTTTGTCAAGGACATGCCATAAATCATTCCGGTGAAGATTTGGTTAATTATCTTCAGTAGTTTTAGAGGAGAAAACGAAAATGCAAAGAACTTTCCATGCATCATCCCTGTAAAGTTTGGTTGAATTTTCATCAGTGGTTTCAGAGGACAAGAGGAAAATGTGATTTCCATATAGGGCCCAGTGATAAAACTATATTCCGGGCTGGCGGCCGTGTTTTTTTTTTCTTTCTTTCGCGGATCGGAACGGAATGAGCAATCGTTGTTAAGGACCTTAAGTACATTATTCATGTAAAGTTTGGTCGAATTTGCTTCAGTGTTTCCAGAGAAGATGAAAATGTGATTTACCCATATGATCCAATTTTAAACTTGAGTTCAGCGCTGTCGGCCATGTTTTTTGACGAATCGGAACTAAATGAGCAATCTTGTAAAGGAACTTAAGTACATCATTCCTCTTCAATTTGCTTCTGTGGTTTCAGAGGAGGAAATGAAAATGTAATTTTCCAATTAGGTTCAATGTTAAACATAAGTTCCGCGTTGGCGGCCATGTTTTTGTTGGATTGGAACCAAATGGGCAACCCTTGTACGAGACCTTCCATAAATCATTTCTGTACAGTTTGGTTGAATAAGCTTCAGTAGTTTCAGGAAAAGACGAAAATGTGAAAAGTTAACGGACGACGGACGCAAAGTGATGGTTATAGCGCACACCGACCCTTTTGGTCAGATGAGCTATAAATCAAAGTGACAACAGGTGCTCCTGAAGGATAGGCTTGTCTTGCTCTGTAAAGAAGTCAATCCAGGGTAAAGTCAAAATCGCTAATGTCAAATCCATGAAGACGTGAATCTAACTCATAATGTCTCTTATAATTTGTGAAACAGACATTTTATATCTATCTTTGATAAAAAAATGATTATTTTACCATGGGATGCAATGTGAAACTATGTTCAGCACTGGAGAATATGTTTTTCATCAGATTGGGGCAAAATGAGCAATCACATGAGAAGGCCATCAAAAACATCATTCTTGTAACGTTAATTGCTTGAATTTGCTTCAGTATTTTCAGAAAGAGGCTGGTTGTTATTCTTCCATACAGTCCAATGCTGAGACTATGTTCAGCGCTAGAGGCCATATTTAAGTCAGATCTGACCAAAATGAGCAAATTACTGTACATCATTCCAGTCAATTTAGTTAAATTTCTTCAATAGTTTAAGAGCAGATGACAATCTTCCCATAGCTTCCAGTGTAAAACTACGTTTACCGCTGGAAGCCATGTATCTTTTGGATTAGAACGAAATGAGCAATCTTGCAAGTATATCATTCCTGTTGAATATGTTTCAGTGGTTTCAGAGGAGAAGGTGAAAATGTGATTTTCCTATAGGGTTCAATATTGAAAATAAGTTCCGCCTTGCGGCCACGTTTTTTGTTGGATTGGAGCAAAATAACCTTTGTCAAGGGCATGCCACTAATCAGTGTGACGGGTGATGTTAACAGAGCAGGACATGCTTACCCTTCCGGAGCACCTGATGTCACTCTCAGTTTCACTGGAATTCACACTGTGAGTGCCTTTGTTCTGAATGTTGTGGTTTCTGGTTCTGTGCTTTGTGTCTGTCTGACGTCATTGTTTTTGTGTCTAACGTCATTGTTTTCTGTGTTCTCGTTTTTGCCCTGTCTTTGGACTTTTTGTGAATTTCACCCCTTTGTTCCTTCGGTATTCCACTACCGTTAGTTCCGGTGAAAATTTGTTCAATTATCTTCAGTAGTTTAAGAGGAGAAAACGAAAATGCAAAGGACTTTCCATGAATCATCCCTGTAAAGTTTGGTTGAATTTTCATCAGTGGTTTCAGAGGACAAGAGGAAAATGTGATTTTCATATAGGGCCCAGTGATAAAACTATATTCCGGGCTGGCGGCCGTGTTTTTTTTCTTTCTTTCGCGGATCAGAATTTAACGGAATGAGCAATCGTTGTTTAGGACCTTAATTATATTATTCATGTAAAGTTTGGTCGAATTTGCTTCAGTGATTTCAGAGAAGATGAAAATGTGAAATACCCATATGATCCAATGTTAAACTTGAGTTCAGCGCTGGTGGCCATGTTTTTTGACGGATCGGAACTAAATGAGCAATCTTGTAAAGGAACTTAAGTACATCATTCCTCTTCAATTTGCTTCTGTGGTTTCAGAGGAGGAAATGCAAATTTGATTTTCCAATTAGGTTCAATGTTAAACATAAGTTCCGCGTTGGCGGCCATGTTTTTGTTGGATTGGAACTTAAATGGGCAACCCTTGTACGAGACCTTCCATAAATCATTCCTGTACAGTTTGGTTGAATAAGCTTCAGTAGTTTCAGGAAAAGACGAAAATGTGAAAAGTTAACGGACGACTGACGGACGACGGACGCAAAGTGATGGTTATAGCGCACACCGACCCTTTTGGTCAGATGAGCTATAAATCAAAGTAACAACAGGTGCTCCTGAAGGATAGGCTTGTCTTGCTCTGTAAAGAAGTCAATCCAGGGTAAAGTCAAAATCGCTAATGTCAAATCCATGAAGACGTGAATCTAACTGATAATGTCTCTTCTAATTTGTGAAACAGACATTTTATATCTACCTTTGATAAAAAATGATTATTTTACCATGGGATGCAATGTGAAACTATGTTCAGCACTGGAGAATATGTTTTTCATCAGATTGTGGCAAAATCTTCAGATGTACCAGCCCAGTAGTCAGTACTTCAGTGCTGACCCGAAAGCCGATTTCATTTCGAACCATGCCATATCTAAAGTTTTGTAAATTTTGTTGAAAACTAAGGAGTATCTTCCTCATGCAAAGCTCTGTCCTTAGCTGATTTTGGCTTTACATTTAGATCATATTGGGTATTTGTTCTCTGTCAGTTTTTTAACATATTTGATTTTATGGTCTTCCAAACGTTTAGATTTTATCTGCACTGAAGAGACATAAGTTGTAGAAATGCGCATATGCAGAAAATAAATTCACAGTGACTTCAGTATTTAGTTATTATGTACAAGAGGAGAAGATGAAAATGTGATTTTCCCTCCAGTCCAATTTAAAAACTATGTTCAGTGCCGGCAACCATGTTTTTATCTAATTGAAATGGGCAATATTTGTGAAGGACCTCCTATACATCATTCCTGTTAAGTTTGGTTTAATGTGCTTCAATGGTTCCAGAAAAGATGAATGTGATTTTCCCATATGTTCAGTTTTTAATCAAATCTAAACGAGATTAGCAACCTTTGTAAAGGACCTACTAATTCATCATTCCTGTAACGGTGACAGAATTTGCGTCGGTGGTTTCAGAGGAGAAGATGCAAAACGACAACAGCAGACTGACAACAGATGTCAAGTGATGACAATAGCTCACACTCATCCTTTGGATTAGTTGAGCTAAAAAAAAGTTATCCAGAACAATACCCTCACTATAATGTAGCTTTGGCATAATAATGTGAACAGTCTAGTTTTTATTCTTTTAATAGAAGTACAAGAAAGAATATCACCAATCAATCACTGCCTTCCTCTTATTTCAAGAAACACCGTGATAAAATCAAATAAGGATATATCAACTAAATTTGACCTTAAATGAAATTTAGACACTTTACGTAAACAAAAAACTACTATTTCAAACACAGATCGAGGGTCAAAAGTCAAGACATGCGCAGTAATAAGGATTTTAATAATGTTATATAAAGCTGGTACAACATTCATAAAGGACTGTCACTATCTTTTTTTAAGATCTTTGAGTTTATGGTCTTCCAAACGTTTAGATTTTATCTGCACTGAAGAGACGTTAGTTGTCGAAATCCGCATATGCAGAAATTAAATTCACAGTAAGTTCGGTATTTAGTTATTTGAATATGCCTGCATTGATCTCTATCTGAAACTTTTTTTTTTTGCACAAAGCAGGAAACTACTCTACCAAAAAGGAAATATGGATGATTTGCTGTGATAACACTCATGAATGGGTTTCAGAGAAGAATTACAGAAACAAAATATTAGAATGAACAAGTTAAACAAATAAATATTACCAATCCAATGACTGATAACATCTGAAAGAATAAGTAACATTTTTTAATGTATGGTGTGTGTCCTATGTCATTCAAAAAGCAATGACTATCCAATCAGTTCTGGATATGACCTGTCACTGATAACAGCCGAGCGGTTGTTTTTACACGAAATTCCCTGTGTTAATTGTCTCTGACCTCTCTGTCAAAGTGTTGATAACATAAAATTTACTGTCTGAAATTTACAAAACTGTTTAGATAATGGATTAAAATTAAGTGCATCATAGAAATAGGACAGTACAGTCTTGCAAATAAATTTGTATTACATCAAATGAATACTGAATGTGAAATCAATTTAAAATTTATTTATATGAGAGCTAATAGAAAATAGAAAATAGTTGACCCTGTTAAAGAAGTAAATAATTTCGATGAAATTATATTAGAAATATGTAAAAGTAACATTGGAACAGTCTTAAAATACAAATGTACTAGAAAATAGTATAACTAACAAAAATACCGAAGTTTCGACAATTAACACAGGAAGCATGTCTGAATGAAATCATTGTATTGAAAAATAAAAGTCAGTATTAGACAGTACGTATATTCAACAATTGAGCAAAAAAATTCTGATTGCGTTTAGAATTTACTAAAGTTTTTGTAATAAACTGTGTAAATGAATGGCATTTTATTAGAATCACCTGATACTATTTTTATCAGCATTGTTAAAATTACTGATGATAGTCTGGTATTTGTCAATGGGTGATGACAGAATTTACAGTTTGTGTTTAGATAAGTGACACAGGGTTAAGAGATTTTCGCTAGTCGAACCATACATTAAATCTTATAATTACCTCATTATAAACTCCTCCCTACGGTCGGAATTTATAATGAGGTTATTATATAATACTTAATAACTTTTATTCATAAATATTTTATCAACCTCTATAAAACAA
The DNA here is from genome assembly GCA_002080025.1 of Modiolus philippinarum. Lineage (NCBI taxonomy): Eukaryota > Metazoa > Mollusca > Bivalvia > Mytilida > Modiolidae > Modiolus > Modiolus philippinarum. The sequence continues at coordinate 30,534 of MJUU01023544.1, forward strand.
ATTATCTCATAGCATAATAAACATGTGACATATGCTTTTAAAAATAAATATATTGTGTGTTCATCGCATTTAACACATTTCCTGGGAAACCAGGGGTACATATTGCTATTAGAAGTATAGGAACATAGTTACCAGACCAGAAGTTTAGTCCCCTGTACTAGTTCTTTCTTAGAAAATAACTTCAAATTCCATGTTTTGCTACACTCAGCTATTTGTCAGTGTGTACTTCTCTCAAATTATACTCCAGCTCAAGAACGAAATTATATAAAAAAAATCTTCATTAATAATGAAAGTGTGTTTTTTTTAAGTCAAGTTTGTTAAATAGTATAAACTGTTCAGACCAAAAATATGTTATAGCAGGAAGTTATGTTTCAACATATCTAAGAAAAAGAATTAATTAATTAATTAATATAATTAATTAATATAAATTGTATTTGATATTCAGTATTCAGTAGAAATTCAGTATTCAATGCCTTGAACAAGAATAAAAGTCTAAAAATATTTTAAAATTTAAGGTGGTACGGGGGTCTAAAATTTTGTCAGATAGAATTTTCTGATATTTTTATAATTTACCCTTTGTTATTAGAGCATACGAAAAATAAAATAAAAATAAGGGGTCACCGGTCATATAAGAATGAAATATGAAATGTAAAAATCTGCTATTTTGGTTGAAATAATAGGGAAAATTAGCAAATTCTAACAAAATTTTAAATTATTTTAGTAACATCAGATAGAATTTTTTAAAAATTGGTAAATTAATAGCTAATATACTGTCCTTCAATTTCCATGAAAATAAATTGGGGGTCACTGAACTTATTTTTGAATAAATCGCGAAAAACACATTTTTTCCTATTATTTCTATACAAATTATCTCCCCTTAATTGAACTGGAATTAGCTGAAAGGTTCGAAATTCTGCATGGTTATGCACTAAAAGTGGCATATTTATTCAAAATTAACTATTACAAGACATTGGAAATGGTTTCAGCAACGTTCCCATAGTGAATTCCATTTTTTGTCACATGCGCAAGAATGATGCGCAATTTTAAACTCCCGTACTACCTTAAATCAAGGGTATTTTTTCAGCTCAAATTTGGATTATTTTCAAACCTATAGAATATTGGGAACTACTATATTGTACAGGGGCAATTTTTTCTCTTTTCTTGAATCAGAATGTGGATCATATAACATTAAATTAAGAAAATTTAAATGTTACTACATTTTCTTGCATGTTGTTTTAAAGTCAGGTATAACAAATACACTTTGAACTATTCATTTTTGTCTGAGTTTTCAATCTTAAAATAGAAGCATCTTAAAATGGTCAATTTATTTTGAAAAAATTCTAATTCCTGTAACTGACATGACCCTTGACAATAGATAGATGGTGTCAAAGTTTCTTCTTGAGATCAAAACTGAATACATTATTTACAAGTAATTTATTAACATGTAACTATGCATACTATTCTTTTCACCTCAGTTTGATATGAAAGCGTAGTCAGACTAGATTTATATTTACTTCAACAATAGTAGGTTGTAAGAGATGTATAATTGAAATTTGACAACCGATCATATCTTTCTTTAAACAGAAAAGATAACAGAAAACATCTACAATGGCCAAAAATTACAATCACAGTTAATAATCTGCAAAGAAACTGCTCTTGATAAACACAAATTAAGTAGGTACTCCAACGAAGAATTTTTTTAAGCACATTTTGATGATTTATCAATTTTCAATGCACAAATACACAATGATGACATGGTGCATGAAGACGCACGTTAAGTGTTGTATTTAGATTACAACCTATACTTTTTAAATGCAAAGATTCAAATAGATTCATGAATGCACGTAGGTGCATGGCAATTTTAACTTTTACGTATTTTGCAATTTTCTCGAATTTTGGTCGTAATTAATCGTAAATAGTGGTCAAAGCGTCGTAACTCTAAATAATTTTTGAACCAGTTTCTCCTTAGCTCTTATAGAACTGGTAAATGCGAGGAAATAAAATACCGGAATTGGACTAATTGTAATTTTTTAATGATGTTGATTTATCCTTAATCTAAATTTTTTGGAGATTAAAAGTTTAGTGTCTAATTATTGAAGCAGATAGCTTTCTTTCTGCACCATTATATTCATTCAATTGGAACTTCCAATTTTTTTGTTGGAGTACCTAAATCAAGGACAAAAAGACAAACGTAAACAACAAAAGGAACTTTGGATAGACAAACTTGATCTAGAAAAAGCAAAAGTAAGTGGTAAGGTTACACCAGTTTATGGGCATCCCTTGATATATTACATAAATTTTAGAAGTAAAAACCAAACCATAAGTTCAATGACTTGTATATAACTTATCAGTTTTGAACTATTTAGGCTTCTCATTATTATAAGTGTTGTATGAATATTTCTCAGAGATATATTTGTCTATTTGCTGCCAGAAATACAAACTTAAATTTCCAAGAATTTCCCTATGAAATACACTCAAATAATTTTTTTAGTGCAAATTAAAATTATTGGCTGTTTTTATAAAACATTTGACTACAAGTCTTTTACATTCAAGTGAATACAATATAAAATGTATATGGTAATTATTCTTTGAAAAATAGAGCAGTGCTCAAGGTCCCCCGCCTTAGAGTTGTATGTTCCTTTTACCTGAAAAACGGTACAAGATGAAAAAAAATGTTTGGGGAGAGTTTTATTGCATTTTTCACGAGGAAGCATTTGCAAAAAAACCCCATCAAAATCCGATGAAAAATAAAAGAAAAAATTTTTTGGCACCCCCCCCCCCCAACACCTTTGACCCCAATTATCTTGAAAACGGTAAGGATACCAGAAATCTGTTGGATATGTATGAAAGCATTCATTGAGAGGAATCTAATGGAAAAAATCCCATCAAAATCGGATAAAAAATAAAAATTTCCCACGCGGACCAAATTTTGGAGCAATAAATTCTATTTTTAGGTATTGTGACCTTGACCTTTGACCTACTGACCCCAAAATCAATAGGGTTCTTGCCCTTCTCTATTCCTTCCATCTGTATAAGTTTTGTTTCAATCGGGCAAGGGATACTCAAGTTATCATCCGGAAGCGAAATCCGGAATGACGGAATGACGGAAAAGCAATTCTATAGTCCCCCGCTTTCGCGAAAGGCGGGGGACAAAAAAAGGTGTATTAAGTATTTTTAATGTAAAAGAGTAAAGGGAATCACTAACATAAAATGGAGGCCTTTTTGTCATACTGAACCTATTCACAAAAACATTTTAGTCATCCATAAACAGAAGACTGCATCTGATTATCAATGCATTGTTGCAATACAGTAAATGATGATGTCTGCAGGGTATAAATTTTAAAGAATTTTGTGAAATTTCCTGTGTTAAAAAATAATGTTTTTTAATATAATATGTAATTTGGGGACACTGTTTAAGCTCAAAAACTTCGATTTTTATATAGGAATGATAGGGAAAATAATATCACAGAATAACTTTGAAAATCGATTACAGATTTTGTTCATACTTGGCATGTTTTTTAGTCATTATCATATTGTTAACATTTAAAAAATAAAAGTTAGGGTTCAACTTGAAAAAAAAAATAAATTGCTAAATGTCCAGCATTAGATATATATCTCTTGCTTTTTAATGCATCTTTTTAAATGAAACTGTTGTAAAAGTAATCAGAATTTCAAATTCTTTGAATTTTTTTATATGTTATAATCATTTTGTTAACTTATCAAAATGTACAAAACCAATTTGAACAAACATTGGACAAAAACAGCAAAATTATATCACAGAGTCACTTTAACTGGCAGTAGAAATGTGAACTAGAGGCTCAGACACTGAGCCTGAATCGCTCACCTGACAAAATGCTGAAGCAGGGTTTTCGATGTTATGCATGGTGGCCTCGTTTTTTTATGTGAATTTCCCATAGAGAGAAAATAAACTATGTTCTGTGCTGGCAGCCATGTTTTTAATTGGATCCGAACAAAATGAGCAATCTTTGTTAAGGACCTTCAGTTCATCATTCTTGTAAAGTCTGGTTGAATTTGCTTCAGCGGTTTCGGAGCAGAAGAAGAAAATGTGAATTTTCCCATAGGGTCCAATGTTAAACCTAAGTTCCGCGCTGGTGGCCATGTTTTTTATTGGATTGGAATGAAATGAGCAATCTTCATTAAGGACCTTCCATACATCATTCCTGTAAAGTTTAGTTGAATTTGCTTTGGTGGTTTCAGAGGAGAAGATGAAAATGTGAATTTCCCATAGGGCCAATGTTAAACTATGTTCCGTGCTGGCGGCCATGTTTTTTATCGGATCTTATCGAAATGAGCAATCTTTGTTAAGGACCTTTAGTACATCATTCCTGTAAAGTTTGGTTGCATTTGCTTCAGTGGTTTCAGAGGAGAAGATGATTATATGAAAAGTTAACAGACGACGGACGGACGGACGACGGACGACGGACGACGGACGCCAAGTGATGGCAAAAGCTCACACTGACCCTTCGGGTCAGGTGAGCTAAAAAGCATATCATAACATGTAATAATGATCAAAAATGAAATTCAAAGGAAAATGGTACTCAAACTTATGGTTAATAAACTGGAACTTGAGTTTTCTACTTTAAAACAATGCGACTTGTCTACATGCAACAAAGACAGCGAATGACACCTGTATAATGCCAACTAAACAACTTAAAAAAGATTTTGTGATTTCATAAAAAATCAGTTCTTACTTTTTTCATAATTCAACTTATTTTTCCTGTTCCTATGATAAAATAAAAAAAGACCGAATTTAATAGCAAACAATGTCATACAATACTGTAACTGTGAAATTATAATTACAATTAAATTATCATATTACTTGAAGATTACAGTGGAACCTGTCAAAACCGAGCCCCTTTCGGACTCCAGATTCTATTCGGTTTAGAGGGGTATTCTGTTTACACAGGTTTAAAATAAAAAGACCTTGATACAAAAGGACTTCAAAATGAGTTTGGTTTAGACAGGTTTCCGGTTTAGTCAAGGTCCGGTTTAGACAGGTTTCACTGTATTTATTTTTTAACCTTCATAGCAATTCCTTAGCCAGGATTAACTTCCATATAAAATAAATATTGTTTTCAATATTTTATGACACAACAATAAAAATATCTATATTAAAAGTATGAAGCAATAACAAATCATAAATTAGGTCTTTTTCACTTCCGAATTTTCAGCAGCAAACTTTAAAGCATCTCTGATTCTGGAATGGCTGAAATATGAAAAAATATAAATTTAAATGTGCATTTCAAATTCACTTGAAGAAATATTAATAATCATATCTATAACTTAAGGATGGTCACTCCTCAGGTTTTTGAAACTGTCTCCGACATTCCGAATTCTCTTATTTTATCCATCTTGATGCATTAGAAAATTTTTCCCACTGACCCCCACTTTTCTTTTCAAAATATGATTGTATATAACTTCAATAGACTTTTGACAAAATTTGATGAAATTCTTGATATTCCTTCATTGCATCTCAAAGGTTGATTGCATTAATGCAAAGTGAATGAAAAGTCTAGAGAAGTTTGGTTTCCCGCCAAAATTTTAGGCGTTTAAATCTCAAAAACGGACACACTGACCTATCAATATTTTTGCTTAAAATGATGTGTGATCCATATTCTAATAAATAGTAACATTGATTTTAAATTCTTGATATAATGAACTTGAGGAGTGACTATCCTTAAAGCGCATTTTAACTTCACAAAAACAAATGTCTCCTTCCCCAAGCCACAAACACACATATTCAATTTAAACATTTTTCAGTCATTAGAACAATACCTTTGTAAATAAAGGGCTACGCCGAGCGCAGCATGATACGACCGCAGCATGTCATCCACTGAAATTTGAAAAAGTGTAATTTAAAGTGAGTATGGACATAGGAAAGAGCTTGACACATTAATTAGATGGACGCAATAAGGAGATTGACCGAGTAATTAGCTGGACACAAACTAGGGAAAATAAAAATTAGCCCTTATGACTACTTATGATACCTCTTTGACCCTCTATAGCTCAGAAACGGTAAGAGCTACGCCCAATCCATTGGACATGATACTGAAAGCTTACATCAAGTAGAATCCAAAGAAAAAAATCCCATCGAA
>MJUU01023547.1:4178-17190 GCA_002080025.1 Modiolus philippinarum
TATTTGCTCAAAAATGCAAGTTATTCCAACTTATAAAAGCCCTATCCCATATAAAATATAACTGGGCTTTCCATATAAGCTCCATAAAAAATGTCCAAGGACACACGGACCAATGGACGGATAAGGCGATACCAGTGTACATTAACTTCGGTTTTGGGATGTTATAATATATGTAATATTTTATTCAAAATTGCAGACATAGAACCCATATGGGTTATGACAATACAAACATATACATGTATTAAACAAATACATAATGAAATAAACAACTATTAGGAAGATATAATTATATCAGCTAAGGGTTTCCTAAATCCTAATGACTGTCTTATAAAAGAAAAGCGGGCATCAAGAATTGTAAGATCCACATTAAAATTCCCAAGCGCCTTCCGAAAATAAAATGTTGTGCACGTGTCCCTATAATGATTTTTGATATTATTATTGCACCATTGCATACATTTTTACTTGACATTTCATATCTGCATACCGGAGTTTTGCATTTCGCGGATTTGCATTTCATTTGCGCCGATTTTTTTTTTCATTTGCGCCGATGTTTTCTTTCATTTTCGCCGATTATTTCTTTCATTTGTGCTTATTTTTTCTTGTTAATTTCGTGTCAAATACAGGTACATTTTTTGTATTTTAGTCAATTGTTCACACTAAAAAAATCGGCGCGAATGTCATACGCCCGTGCATACTGCACAATCGAAACCATACCAATCCAGTTGTCAAGTACGAAGTCAAGGCTATTGCGGTTTACATTTTTATGTCTTTTTGTTTTTTGTTTTTTTGTTTGTTTGTTTTTTTTTCTATTTTGGTTTGTATGGATTTTTAACAATATTTCAGCTATATCGTGACGGTCAGTTTTAGTAGTGGAGGAAGCCGGTATACCCGTAGAGAACTGTCGACCTTGGGCAATTTACATTTTTAAGTGATTTGCACCTTGCCGAACTATATGAAAAGTGTTTAACGTGCTATGGGTCGTTCTTGAGACCATCCTTGTAAATGGTGTAAGAGCCGAAGGGTTCATCCAATTTTTCACCTCGACCGGGAATCGAAGCACAAACCTTTCGTTCCGCGACCCAACGCGGGTTTATGAGATAAAGGTGTCGAAAATTTTACACTTTATATCAATTATAGGACTATATGACGAATAATTCGTATATTTGGTGGATGGTCGGCGGCTCGCACAATAACACAGAATTATTGCCAATTCTTTTCATATGTTAACAAAAGTAAATGATGTTTAATATTTGTTATACGTGTGTCACAAACCCTTAATGTTTTATGACAATAAAGAATTTTGATTTGAATCCTTATTTCGATATAAGTAATTTTTTTTTGTACTTCGATTACATTTTTTTTATTTCAAAATTATTTTCCATCACCAACGTAGCTAGTGAATGTCACTCTGCTGATCTTCCACACGGTGCGACGTCATAGACGTCTTACAGAACAATGACAATGCGCTGCGTTGTGCGTACAAAAATTGTTGGTTTGGTCTTTAATTAGCACGGTTTGTCGCCCTATAAAGAGAGAAGGATTATATTAAACAAGATTTGTCATTTTATACGTATAGCGTGTTCAATTCACGTTATTATGCGTATTCAACCTGCAATAGTACCGTTGAGAGTGTAAGTTTGACAGATATTAAGCTGTTGATCCCGTCATATCAATTGAAATAAATGCAATTCTAATATGGCTTCCTGTATTAGCTTTGTAAATAGAGTCATGTTATAATACCAATATAACACTCTTAGCACATGCGCAAAAGATGCATAGTTTCTGTTGTATATTTTGAATCTATTTTNTTTTACACTTTATATCAATTATAGGACTATATGACGAATAATTCGTATATTTGGTGGATGGTCGGCGGCTCGCACAATAACACAGAATTATTGCCAATTCTTTTCATATGTTAACAAAAGTAAACGATGTTTAATATTTGTTATACGTGTGTCACAAACCCTTAATGTTTTATGACAATAAAGAATTTTGATTTGAATCCTTATTTCGATATAAGTAATTTTTTTTTGTACTTCGATTACATTTTTTTTTATTTCAAAATTATTTTCCATCACCAACGTAGCTAGTGAATGTCACTCTGCTGATCTTCCACACGGTGCGACGTCATAGACGTCTTACAGAACAATGACAATGCGCTGCGTTGTGCGTACAAACAATAGTTGGTTTGTTCTTTAATTAGCACGGTTTGTCGCCCTATAAAGAGAGAAGGATTATATTAAACAAGATTTGTCATTTTATACGTATAGCGTGTTCAATTCACGTTATTATGCGTATTCAACCTGCAATAGTACCGTTGAGAGTGTAAGTTTGATAGATATTAAGCTGTTGATCCCGTCATATCAATTGAAATAAATGCAAATAGATTACATGCAGATATGATTGAAATGGAAAATGTATATATTAAATAACTAAATACCGAAGTTACTGTAAATTTAGTTACTGCATAGGGCCATTTCAACAAACTATGTCTCCTCAGTGAAGATAAAATCTAAATATTTGAAAGAACAATCAAAGATTTAAAAAAAAACTGAGAGGGAGCAAATAACCAGTATAATCTAAAAGGACCAACACACTTCTGTCTTTCAATATTCAAAATTGTAAATTGGTGTTAAATTGCAATTTTTTTTTAGTTTAATTCGTGTACTTTGATATCCAATTATGCTTTCATGAAAGTTAACTTCTGTAAGAAATGGAAGTAATATACTTTAAGAGTAAATGAAACAGATATTTTTTTTTGAATAAATATAAACAATTAATAAGAAGCTCAAAGGTTGTAAAGTGGTTTGATAGCTGTGAACGTTTGAATATATATTATTATTTTCTTTGAAATTATATGCATCATAAATCATTTGCATTGGTGTGATGTAGAAATAGCAGTGCTAATACCCCGATGCTTTGATGTAGAATTAGTAATGTTTGTACCATTCACTAAGGATATTTCAGCAGGTTGTAAGTTATACACCATTAGACGGTATTTATGCATTCATTTTTACAGAAAAAAAAACCTGACTGTGATCGGTCGTAAATATACGTAAAATACATTTATTTGTCTGAAACTACATTAACATGGTAATCTTACTATAGCCCTGCCTTATAAGAGAATGTTTCTTTCAATCGCAACTTGTGGTTTGATTTTTCTGTGAGATTGACGGTAAGAAAGCTACGACGACCCCTGTTTCTGCTAGTAAAAAATTTTGCACTTTTATAGTAAAAAGGATTTTGGATCAACACCGAAAAGATATGAAGTAAATGCCATTGAAACAAAATCTCTACAAATGCATGATTAAACCAAGCAATGGGACAACGCTTTTATTGTTGTAATTCATCTCGAAGTCACCATGAGCCGAAACTCTTTTGACGAATTTCGTGGAGTATGCCGCCTATGGGAAACTAATGGTGTAAAACTAGTTAGGCACTTATATAACATACAAGTAGTTCTTATTTTGAATTTTGAAAAACAAAGACAAAACAAGGACGTAAGACAGATAAAATGCACGGAAATAAAAACATAACAGTAAGAACTAAGGCACACATAGTGTGAACTCCCATGAAAACCGGGAGTGACATCAGGTGCTCCTGAAGGGTAAGCATGTCCTGCTCCGCTAGCGGCACCCGTCACACTATCAGTGAGTCAATCCAGGGAGTCAAATCCGTATATGTCAAATCCGTGAAGACGTGAAATATAGCTGAAAATGTCCGTTTTTAATTTGAGACACAGACACGCCATATCTGTCAATGATGTCGGCCATAGAATTTCTGAAGGGATGAAAGTAACAAAGGCTGAACAAATCCCTGACTGAGCTTTTGGGACAGTGTTTTTGCTCTATTAAAAAATCACCGTATGAACTACATGCTCGACAGTAACGAATCAACTGTGAAATGTACACTCCGTAGGCTGGAGAGGTAGGTATATTGCTGCTCAGAAAGGGAAAGTTCACAACTGGGAAGTTAAAATCATCACGTTTGTCATATAGCTTAGATTTCAAACGTCCATCTTCGTCAATGTATATTAAAAGATCTAAGTACGAAGCTGAAGTAGGTGTATCAGTAGTCTCTTCGATTTCTAGCTCAATGGGATAAATCTGGTCTAAATATACCTTGAATTTAGGATTATTAAGAGAAAGTACATCGTCTATGTAGCGGAAGCGGAAATTAAAAGACTGGGCTAAATGGTTTTGCTTATTCTGTGTTAGCCCTTGCAAAAACTTGGCCTCATACGAGAAAAGATAGAGATCAGCTAAAAGTGGCGCACAGTTAGTCCCCATGGGGATCCCGATTGTCTGTTTAAAAACACGGCCTCCAAATTCGACAAAAATTTTATCTATTAAAAATTCCAACATCTTAGTTACGTCATTCTCCGTGTACTTCTTGTTTGACTCAGTGTGGTTCTTTACAAAATATGTTTTGTCTTTCCCTCCTACTAAAAAAGTGTATCTACATTCTCCGTTTTTATTGCAGAAACATTGATGTATCAAATCCCAAATTACTGTTTTCAATTTATTGTGGGTCATGGTAGTATAAAGAGTAGAAAAATCAAAAGTTTGAATGCTGTGGCAATGGGTAAGACTGCTAGAGGCTAGCTGTTCGAGGAATTCTTTAGAATTTTATAGAATCCTCATCTGATTGACGCCGCTCGTGGAGAAGACTTTATCACAAAAATTTTTGAGGCCATCTCTGACTGCGGTCAATTTAGTACAATAAAGTAGTAGGGAGCATAGAAAGTGACTTAGTGGTGCATCTGGAAGACACCGTAATTAATCTCTGTTTGTATGGGTTCTTATGAAGTTTAGGGACCCAGTATATGTAGCGGAGCTGATATCATCATCCGCTTTGATGCCAAAGGATGCTAAAAGAGTTTTTCAATTATTTCCTCCCTGGATAGTATAGTGGGAATATAAGTGGAGTTTTCAGGTGAAATGTCAATATCCATCTGCTTTACCAGACAGTCAAGATAGTGTTTCTTAGACACGAACAGTATGTTGTAGAAGCTATGTCTGAAGGGACAAGGACGTAATTTTCATGGAGGTTTTTCATAGTTTTTCTAACGAGAGGATCTTCAAATATACTGGGATTTCTGGATTTCATTGATATTTTCAAACGCCGAATACGATTCACAATTAACGACCTGATCCAGTCGGTGATTTATGCAATATTGTTGTGCTCTGTTCCTTCGTGTTCTACTTTAGTCTGAATTGCAGTGGACATGAATTAGAAAGCATAAGTTTCTCTTTCGATTAACTTGTTTTTCATACTTCCCCATGGTTGTATCAGCCTACAGTACCTTTCCGCAAAATCAATATCAAGTTGACTGGATATATCAGAGGCTGACCTGGATATATCAAGCGATTCTCCCAACATTTCAGCGCCAATAAATTTTTTCCAAGTTTCCAAACGATATAATACGGATACAAATAACATCCATTGCAATTCCCCTTTCCGAGTAGGTGTTCAAAACAGAATCATGATTACACAAATAGATATAATAGGTGTCAAAAGACTGGGTAGCTGATATATCCTGCAGTTCTTCCACGTTTTCACATTATGACTTCATAAACACTAAAGGAACGGTGGAATATCGTAACAACCAAAGGATGCTGCAACATTCAAAATAGATATCATTTCGAGTATCTCGGTCAAAATATCCATCCTTTACAAAACCTTTGTTAGTAAAATAATAAAAAAAACTACAAAACATGTTTAATGAAAATTGTTGAAAAGGCGAGAACGAGATGTAAGTCGAATTTCCCATTTAACTTTGGGAGAATTTGAAACCTCAGTTCAATAGTAACAAATATAAAATACAAAATAAAGGATAACGAACATGTTATCGGGACTTTGACACCACTGTCCTTTATATTCTGGCTCATGGGATGATATTTTACGATACATAAGTGTCAATAACCTGATAATATTACGTACAAGCCTATTTGCTTCTTATACAAATAATATACGTTTAAACCACATGCATCTGTTTCTTAATTCGGTTTGGTTTTAAATCTTGTGTATCAGCTTGTCAACATTGTGCGTGTGCGTATGCGTTGGCCTATTATATTTGTTAAAGACGTACTGTCATGTTGGTAGTGTTTCCCGGCTACATTTCATTTTGAAAAGTATTGTGTGTTGTTCTTTACGAGTACAAAAACGTATTGTTGTGCGAGTATTGCAGTGTCGGTATTAGCCTGAGTATATTATTTTTGGGGGGAATTTGCCGTTTCAGTATTCATCTGACTGTATGGTTATTCTGTTTGTATTGTTCTGTATTGCCCTGGTTTAAGTCTTCTGTAGATATTGTTAAAGTTATATAGATATTACTCTTTTCGAACTTTTCTTAAGCATTCATCATCTAGTCGTTGTGGTTATGTAGGTATTTTTTCTGTCCGTGCTGCTTTTTACAAACGCTATTCTGGCGGCACCTTTCTATAAGTATTGTCCTGTCGGAACTGTTTGGTTGAAATTTCCTGACGGTACTATTCTGTAAGTATTTGTCTCTATTTAGTAGGTATCGTCCTACTGGTAACGTTTTTTAGGTATTGTCCTGACGATACTAGTCTGTTGGTATATCTGGTCGATTCCTATCTGTAGTCATGTCTTGACGGTACTGTTCAGTAGGTGTTGACCTGTTTGTCATATTTCGTATCGATATTTGTGTTTTAGGGAATTCAATACCGGTACTGTTCTGTAAATAATGTCCTGTCCGTATTGGCCTGGTTTGTTGAAAGTTGATTATACTAGTAGTGTTCAAAGAATGTGTACAGATATCACCTAAATAATGCACTCCTTGTCGAAATGGCAATATGTAGAAACTAAATTCACAGTTACTTCGGTATTTATGTCATTTAACTGTAGAGAGAAAAAGAACATTTTGCATTAGTAATAATTTATAACGCACATATATCATAGTTTATAAATGCATCTCATAAAACTGAAGATATATCTAGAAAATATGAAGTAATAGCAGTTAAATTCAATAAAGTAATAGAACATTTTATACAAATATGTTGTAGCATTCAAGTTAATTTGTTGCACATGCTTCATCTTTTATAATCAATTTGAAGGGCAGATAATTTTTACGAAGTAGTGCATATTTTACGAAAAGATATGGGGTAAATGACCATGAGACCATGACACATATGAAACCTCCAATTGCAAATAATTCTAATGAGCTGTATGGCCATTTCGGAAATTATTTCCTCATCAGCAGCAATAGAACCCAAATATAGGAAATCCACGATTTAAAAAATGTTCAAAAATGCATAAAACCAAACGAAATCCGAATTATCGACAATATTAAATATGGCTAATGACAAAACTACGATGAAAGGAGTTAACCTTAGTTTTAGAATTTACATAAATTTAGAAAAATAGTCATAAACAAAGCATGCACATTAGATATAATCTCATGTACAAGTACACCACATCTAAGCAAAATAAAAAGTATACATGTCAAACACGGGGAATTGTTTTACCAACTCCACACTGCATTAAAAGACAAACTCCTGTATTTAATATTTTACGAAAGGATATGGAGTAAATGAACATGAGACCATAACACATATGTTATCTCCATCTGCATTACTTTTAATGAGTTGTATGGCCGTTTCGGAAATTAATTCCTCATTCAAACGTAGGAAATCCACGATTTAAACAATGTTAAAAAATGAATACAACTAAATGAAATGCGAATTATCAGCAACAGTAAATATGACTAAGGACAAAATTACGATTGAAGGAGAACCTTTTTTAAGAATTTATATAAATTTTGAAAATAGTTATAAGCAAAGTGTACACATGAGATATAATTTCATGTACAAGTACATCACATCTAAGAAAAATAAAGAGCATACATCTCAAACACGGATAATCTCCCTACTCGTTAAAATACAAAATCCTGTATTAGATAATTTACGAAAGGATATGGGGTATATGAAAATGAGACCATAACACATGTGCTACATGTACCTCTAACTACAATTAATTTTGATGAGCTGTATGGCCATTTCGGAAATTAATTCTTCATAGCACTAGAATCCAAATATAGCAGATCCACGATTTAATTTTTTTTTTCAAAAATGTATAAAACCAAACGAAATCCGAACTATCAGCAATATTAAATATGGCTAATGACAAAACTACGATGGAAGGACTTAAACCTTAGTTTTAGAATTTACATAAATTTAGAAATAGTTATAAGAGCAAAGTGTACACATGAGATATAATTTCATGTACAAGTACACCATATCTAAGAAAGATAAAGAGCATACATCTCAGACACGGAGAATTGTTTTAACAACTCCATACTAGTTAAAATACAAAATCCTGTACTAAATATTTTACGAAAGGATATGGAGTAAATGAATATGAGACAATATTACGCATATGTTAACTCCAACTGCAGTTAATTTTAATGAGTTGTATGGCCATTTCGGAAATTAATTCGCCATCAGCAGCACTAGAACCAAAACATAGGAAATCCACGATTTAAAAATGTTCAAAATGCAAATGAAATCCGATTTATCAGCAACATTAAATATGACTAAGGAAAATATATGATGGAACGAGTTAAACCATAGTTTTTAGAATTTAATTTAGAAAATAGGGCCTAGTTATAAACGAAGTGTACACATGAGATGTAATCTTATGAACAAGTACACCACATCTAAAGCAAAATAAAGAGCATACATTTCTAACACGGGGAATTGTTTTACCTAGCTATTACGTACTAATAACCGTCTTCTGATATGTACTCGACAAAAAAAATTTAATAGACATTTTCACTATTCAGCGTCCAAACCGAATCCGAAACCGAGACCGAAACTGAAACCATACTATACAAAATAAGTTGTGATTTGTTTCTCTTTATTACATGCATATCACTGTCTCATGGGCTTGAAAGTTCAGCTTTCTTTTTAAAATATTTACTGTAGATTTATTTATAAATGCAATTTTATAAAAGGGATTAGACTTTAGGCACTACATATGCAATCAATTCTACAATTTGGATTTTAAATTCTCCTTTTGGGTGTAATCATGAACAAAAAATTTAAATACATAATTTGTTGTTTGGCGAATAATTCTTAGTTTACAAATTTAATGAATTTTTTTGTGTTGTTCATATCTGTATATGTGTGTGTCTTCATTTCTTTCTATGCCGTGCTTATGTTGTATCTCTTTCCTTTTGTTTTTGTTTTGCCATTGTCCATGGATTATTCGTTTTAAATTGACGGTTCGGTTCTCACTCACTTTTAGCATTAATAAGGTCTTTAAGGCGGCCATTAAGTCTGCATTTTACGCTTAACCTTTATAAAGCCAAAACAATTCAGTTTTTTTTTTAATTTTAATTTTATTTTTCATATTTCCTTTCAAAAGAGTTTTATATGTTGCGATATACAAAATTCATGAATTTTAGCATCATAAAGGTATTAAAAGTAGAGAAAAGTAAGAACCGAACCGTCAGTCTAAAACAGACAAGCCAAGGACAATGGCTTCATCGAAAAAAAAAGACATAACATGAGCACGGCACAGAAAAGAAAAATGAAGACAAACACATATACAAAAATTAACAACACGGACCCGATAAAAACAATGGATGAGATCAGTAAGATTTTAAGTCTGTGGTTTAAACTTATTGTTACCACATGACCAAAACAATTTAATTTTGAAAATTTATTTCACGACATCCTTTTGAAGGAGTTTTATATGTTGTGATAAATAAATTTCTTGAATCTTAGCATTAATAAACCACATACTAAAAGTCTAACTTTTGAAACCTTTATTATGCTGAAATTAATGTAATATCGCAACATATAAAACTCCATCAAAAGAATATCATGAGGTAAATTCTTGAAAAACGAAATTGTTTTGGTAATTTTTAAAGATGATACATTTTAGTTTAAACAACAAACTAGAAATCTTGCTTTTCAACCTTTTTTATACTTTAATTCGTAAGATTTGTATTTCACAACATATAAAACTCCTTATAAAGGATATATGAAATAATCTTTTCAAAAGACTATATTGTTTTAGATTGGGTTTAAATCACAGTCTTTTACTTTTCGTACTTTATTTATGCTAAGATTCATGGAATCACAGGCTTAAAATCTTACATATTTTAAACTACAGACTTTTCATGTCTTATATATGCTTAAATTCGGAAAACTGATATATCGCAACATATAAAACTGATTCGAGAGGATATAATAAAATAATTTTAAAAAACTGGATTGCTTTGCATTTCTAAAAATTGAGAGTAAATGCAGACTAAAAGTTTTCCTTTAAGACGTTATTTATGCTAAAATTCATGAATTTGTATATCGCATTAATACAAATTTTTCAAAAGGATATTATGATGAAATAAAATTTTCTTAGTTTGAATAAAAAAACTACAAATCTCACTTTTCAAACATTTGTTTATAAAATTTGTATATTCCAACATAAAAAATTTCCTCAGGAAAGTGTGACGAAATAGAATTTTCAAGAAAAAAATTTAATTTTTTTTGTCATTTTTAAAGACTTACTTTAAACTGCAGACAAAATATCTTACTTATCATACCTTATTTATACTTAACTTCATTAAATTTGTATATGACAACATAAAAAAACGGATATGATTAAATTAAATTACAAAAAAATCTATGAAAAAAATCTCCGTGAATTACTATTTTAAATGTTGATCTAGAACGGAGTAATTTACAACTGTTAAAGAGAACGCTTAAAGACAGTCAAGATCAAATCCTTCCAAGACCCACAAATCAGCTCTTCATTCGCACCCACAATTACCAGTCTATTTGATAACTATTATTAATATATAGCAAACAAACTTTACGAAGGTTGAAAAAGAAAGAGAATTATGAGCTTAAAACAGAATAAACTATTTTGATTTGTTTGATTAAATTCTGAATAGCGGTTTCCGTTTCTGATTTGATGAACTTAAAACACCTAATTCTCATAATTTGCGTTTTCGATTAAAAGTAAATTTCGATTCCGATCGGAAACTGCAGTTTTCGTTCAAAATTCCAGATATTTCGCGAAATACTTTATATTCTGTACGGAAACTCCAAATTTCGTGCGAAATACCTGATATTTAGCATGGAGACCCTACTTATCAGTTTTCGAGCAAAATACTAAGTTTTCCACATTATTGTGGCTATTGGGTGAGATACGTTTGTCTCATGAACGTTACATGCGACATAAATTTGTTGATTTGAAATTTCCCAAGGAATACAGAAGGTAACCAAATTAAAATCCAATAAGTAATGAAGATTTAATCCCTTTTGGCCGTTTTCTAAAAATGGTTAGATCAGGACACAAAAAGTAAGATAAACATATTACGCGTATGCTTAAAAACATTATACTAAGATTTGATAATGATCCGTTTATTATAACAAAAGTTATGGTTTCCAGAGACACAAAACGTCGTATTTAACCAATTTTGGTCCTTTTATCTCAAATAGGCGGGGCCAAGAACTATAAAATAGAACTCAGGCTTACTGATGTGCCAAGAAACGTCATTCTAAAATTTGTCAATAATACGTCTACTACAACCAAATTTATGCTGTTCACAGACGCCTACCCCGACAACGATGACATCATCACAATTTTTGGGGTCGTATAGCAACGTTAAAAGCAACAAACAATCAAAACTGATCAACAATATACAGTCTATAACTGTTTTGTTATACCTTTTCCTGTTCAATGAATACACTCCATTTCATCTGAATACAATTCACGTCGCCAATTTGGTTATGCAGACGACAGGAGATCATGTGATATGGGCGTGATATTTTTGAACCAATCAAAATAAGGCAGGTGGTCAACAGATCGGTGTCGGTCAACAGACTGAAAACTGTTGACTGGACAAACAGATCGTTTTTTGGTTTGAGAAATAAAACAGACAAATTGTCGATATTTTTCCCCAATGCATTTATATAAGGAAAATATTATAAGGTATAACAAAAGAAATTTTGTAGCAAAAAGTAAACAATTTTGCATTCTATTATCGAAATCCAAATTACTTCTACTACATTGTATTAACGATTGAAAGTCCAATATGGAGATTAAAGAAAGAAAACCAAATACTTAAACAATTTTTTTAACATTGCAACCACAGTTTATTCTGTATATGCTGGTTTCGGTCTTGGTTTCGGATTCGGTTTCGGTTTCGACGATGAATAGTAAAAATGTCTATTATGAGTATTCGAATAATATTCAAATATCGATTCATGACTTAGACAGGTTGAAAAAGCACACTTGTTTTTATCCATTAATATCACCCTTGTATTTTTGTGACTTTAATGAGACTCAGTATATGTTAACAAAATCAAGTTACAATCATTACAAAGCTAAAACAGCACGGGAAAACATTTTTTCAATGCTCCTTTCTGGACAGATAAATGATGGATAGTTGTAATGTTGTCATCACGGGTTATTCATTTTCTTTTACGATTAACAAAAACAGGATAACAGTAAACACCTATAATGGCCGGGAACTACAATCACATGCAACAATGCACTAAAAAACAATAATGAAAACAAGAGACATTTGCCGAGTTACTTTCCAGTGTGAGTTATGTGAAGCAAAATATAATTCTCCGAGTTTTTGTTCATCGTTAAATACATTGTCGTTGTGTTTATTCCCATTTTTTATTATTATATTGATGGTTTGTAGAGGTCAGTTTCGTTCGGAGACCCACAGGAGACATGAAAGCAAGAAAAATGCGGGGCTCCGTATTGTTGCGTTACTACCGCACACTAACGCAATTGAAAAAGAGGGGGGGTTGGCACGACTTAACATCAGCTTAATCCACGATTTGCACCGAATCAGGGCCATTGCGGTCTTGTTTTCCGTTGGGTTTTGTTCTTGTCTTTTTGCTCTATGGATTTCGGCTTGTAGCAATTCTGTTCGGTAACTTTAATATTCTTACCAACATTTTTCGGAAAAGTTTTGTTTAAATGATTTTGTCCTCGATTGCTTTGTTTTTCAAGGAAA
>MJUU01023550.1:3708-17576 GCA_002080025.1 Modiolus philippinarum
GAGACACAGCCTTTACAAATACATGGTAAAACAAAGAATAGAACAACAAAATTAGAATATACCCATTGCAATATACCCTATTTTACGATTAAAATATATCAATCACAACACATCATATTCAACGACTTAAATATAACATATACGTTACATTCTATAAAACGACTTAAGTATACCAAACAAAAAGCACCACTGCAGTTTTTAAATATAAATAAATCCCACTAGATTTTACTCAATGACTAAAATGTAAAAATTCCAACACTAAAATACATCAATCGCAAAAAATCCTCCTCAACGACTATGAAAGATCACGATCTATTGCATTCAAACGTTTTATTTTTATACTTAAGGTAGTTCGAGCCTACTAAAATATCAGACAATTTTTTTTTATTTTGTAGGTCTTACCTCATATGTTCCAAAAATGAAATAAAAATTATATGTCACCGATCGTCTTTTCCTGTCATCTAGCTTAAAAATCATGCCAAATTCAGTATTTTTCAGCAATATTTACAAAGAATATATAGGGAACTGTGACAACATGCTTATTGTTAAGCTGTCATATAAAATAAATATCAGATATATATTTTTTATAATTTGATATTTTGGAGATATACAATTCAGCTATCTGTTGAGATGAAAAAATCTATATGTCAAAATTTGATTTAGAGAGATATTTTATGTAGTTTACGAAATAGATAATATTTACGGGAAAAGGTAGGTAATTCGCGGGAAAGTGTATGCATCATGACATCACAATGAAAAGGCCAATAAAGGAATATTCCGGCATGAAAATCAAGTCAATTCCGCATCCGACTCCTGTTTCGCAATATGCGCCAATCGAATGAGCCGTGTATTAGTGTCGATCTACCTTAATACATCAATGTTTCTGTATTAAATCCAGAGAACGCTTGAATTCCTTTTTGGTAATGGTAAAATATAAAACATACTTTGTTAAGAACCACACTGAGTAAAACAAGAAATACAGTGAGAATGACGTGATAAAGATGCTTGAATTTTTGCTCGACAGCATTTTTGTTGAATGTGCCAGGAGACCGCATTTTTCAACAAACAATGGGCCGAATTCCCATGGGAACAAATTTTGTGCAGCTTTAGCCGACCTTTTCCTTTATTCGTATGAAGCAGTTTTACAAGTGCTCTTACAACAGAAACAAAAGCAAATAACCCGGTCATTTAATTTTAGCTTCAGATAAACAGACGATATACTCTCTCTTAAAAATACAAAATTTAAAGAATATTTACATCGGATCTACTCCAGCGAACTTGAAATAAGAGACAATCGATATACCCAAATTCTGCTTCATACCTTGACCTTTCCTATAAATTGATGAACATGGACGTCTGAGATCTAGGTTATATGACAAACGTGAATTTTTGACTTTCCAATTGTGAACTCCCCTTTCTTAGCAGCAAGATACCTACCTACCCGATATGTTTTTTGCTTGTTGACAACCCCGCATCCATGACAAGAATGATGTAAAACAGGGGATAGATGTGGCATTGATCAACATTTAGCAAGTAAATTCCACTAAAACCGGCGCCAGGGGCAATCTTGAACTTATTTGAGGTAAGAGTGTTTGTTCTTTGTTGAAGGCCTCATGGTGACTTCAAGATAAAGAACAACAATTTAAGCATTGTGCTATATTTGCTTAATGTTAACATGTATTTATAGGGATTTTGTCTCATGAATATTTACCCCATATCCCTTTATTTGTTTATTTAACGTGGAGTTTGTCTCTCGTGCAGTGTGGAGTCCGTAAAAAGATTCCCCGTGCTTGAGGTGTATGCTGCTATTGGTCTTAAAAATTAAACACCACAGTTGCAGTCAACTTGAACCATTTCAGCAAGTTATGACTCTTCACCGCAGATAGATACAAACAAATGGATTATATACTATTTTAGATGTATTGAAAGTTTTCCAACTAGAGTTTCCTATGGCACTACTTGACATGTAGTTGTAATATTATTAGCCCCAAGATTACTGATGTTAGCTATTTATGTGCCCCTTTAATATGTGAAAATTAAGCTCCATCTCTAGCAATACTCGCATAAATGTCATATGCAGGGAAATGTGTTGTAAATTTTTTTAGTTGCACAGCATTTCCTTATCATGACAAACTTGAAACAGCAGTAGGAATGTATTAAATCAATGTTGACAGCTTTCATTGGATACACATAACAAATTTGACTAGTTTGCAAATTAATTGAATTAAAAGTTTTTATTTCTTGAATAAATTTTAATTTAGTATTTGTATCTAACGAGTAATAAATCTATCAACAATTATTTTATTATTTCAATGAACAGTTTAAGAACAAGTTATGGACATCGCTTCTCTAATTGAACATCTGTTTGACTTGGTTGACTTGAAATGAATTTTGTGAGTTTCTTGGGCACTACAACTCCTGAAATTTTGTCCCTCTTTTTAGTCGCATTGCTTTCATAGTATGGTTGGGTTTATATCTTGATATAAGCGTTGATTAGTAACTTTTTTGCATGGTATACTTAGTTATGTAGCGGATGTATATACCCAACTCTTAAAATCTTTCAATCACAACATACTAGTATCCGAATTCACGCTTAAACCTTGAAACATATCACACTCAACAACTAAAGTCTGCAATCAAATTACCAAAACAATGAGTGAAATTTACAAATCAAATAAATCTTACTACACCAATTCTGATGGATCCAATCATATTTAGGTCGTAAATAACGACTAAAATGCATCAATCAAAACATGTTCTTCTTAAAAATAAAACGTACTACTTACACAATTTACCTTACCCAAAGCCTAAATAAAACTAACAAGAATGTATCCTTAACCACTCTTAAAATATCAATCACAATTGATACCAATTGATCCTACGACTAAAATAATGCAATAAGAACACATCTTACTAAACACTCTAAATTGGAGCCTACTCAACGACTTAAATACACCAATCACAATGTATCATTCACGACGACTGATATTTTCAAATCACAACAAATCTTCTATACAATCACAATATATCATAATAAACGACTAAAATATATCAACCACGAAAGATCATTCTCAACGACTAAAATACGCCAATCACAATATATCATACTCAACGCTTAAGATACTCTATTCACAGCATTTATTCTCATCGATCACTTTATATCCTATCCAATGGTTAAGATATACCAATCACAATAGTACCCACTCAAATTTTAAAATAACTCGAATCAAACAGCCAAGACTTAAATAAAAAAAAATCAGTACATATCTTACATAATGACTCAAATTACATAAATCCTACTTAACGACAAAAATATATCAATCACAATGCATCCATTTCAACGAATGAAATATATCAATCTTGACGACTAAAATACGTCAATCAAAAGTTTAAAATATACAATTACACTGATCTTACTCAGCGATTAAATCCATAAGACTGAAATATCCTACTCAGCGACTAAATCTCATCGATTAAAATATGCCAATCAAAACATATCTTATTAAACTCTTAAAATATACAAATGTTAGCATATCCTTCTATATTTTACCGAACGAATAAAACATTTCCTACTCAACAATTAATTTCTGCACATCATAACACCCCCGATAACATCCCCATCTTCCATATTGGATTTAGTATTAGTTTGTGTTGTGTCATTGTATGTGTTGGTGAAAATAAAACTTGCTATGAAATTTTGTTACTTTGAAAGAATTCCATCGATCAATCCAGTTTTTTAAATGTATTTCAATGGAAACAGTTACTTATAAGACTGAATTCCCAAATTTCGGATTGGAATTTTAGAAAACTTCGAAGTGTTTAGTTGGATTACTTTTTATAATTTCCAAGGTACCATCTCCTTTTAAAGAAAAACAGTAATTTTCAAAATGGCTTGATTTCTATCCTGGTATGTGTCCTGGAATATTTTCGAAGACTGAGCATTTTCAAGGGTCTTATATCATTTTTAATTTATTTTATCACCACTTTGAACATACCATTTGCAAAAACGATAAATTTCCTGCAACAGCACGATCTAATTGGTTGAGGAGCGGTAAAGTATAGTATATCTATACTATTAGCCTACAAAGATAACTCTTTTGTTCAATAGCTTCTTATGCAAACTTTTCAAAACTGTTCTGTAGTGGAAAATATTATGGGCTAAAAGTGCTTTCGGCAAATGAAGCAGCTGTTTCCGTAAATTTTACCCCTAGTTAGAGTTTTTTAATACTTAAGCTAGAGCATTTAAGAAAATAAGGTGGCTAGATTTTATCGACTGTAAAGTAAGTGTTGCCGGATTATTACAAATTCGTAACTTATAAAAACTGAGTAATACTAGTAAGCCAAAAGGTATGGTGGCATAGTTCTGCCCCCTATTCGTCAGATAATTAAGTCGACTTGGCAGATATTTATGTCAACATGTCAGATATTTATGTTGACTTGTCAGAAAATTATGTTCACTTGTCAGATCAAAAATATTTTAATATATCAAAAAATAGTCTTTTCAGATATTTATGTCGACTTGTTAGATATTTATGTCGACTTGTCAGATAATTATTTAGTCTTGTCAGATATTGATGGCAGACATTGGCGTTAGCTGGTAAATAGACCACATAATAAAATATTTTTTTATCTGACAAGTGAATATAATTATCTGACAAGTCAACATAAATATCTGACATGTTGACATAAATATCTGACAAGTCTACTTAATTATCTGACAAGTAGGGGGCAGAACTATGCCACCATAAAAAGGAGATCNATGGAGGGAAGAAATAATTCATAAACTAGGAAACTGGCCGCTTAACGCGTCTGCTTCCATTTTTGTCTTGCTATTATCGATTATCTATGACTGCAACGGTTCGCGGATTTAAATGACCAACTTCAGCAACAACAATAGTGCTTGTCATGGTCTTGCAGGAAACAACAAAAATAGATGCAAGAGAACACAAATAAGGAAAATGACAAAAGTTATTGTTGTATTACTCGGTTGATAGTATGAAAGTTGTCATGGAAAAAGATAGGTTTTGATAGTATCAAAATAAATGGTCAAAGAACTTACATCAAAATACTTTCAAGGACTTGGAATAGTCCGATGTTAAAGTAATGCTGAGTTATGTGGATAGCCATTTCGATTACTTTTGTATCATAAGTGCAGAGAAATACAAAATATTAGAAAAGACGTTGATCAAAAGATGGCAAAAAACGAGAGAGAGAGAGCAGAACGGACCTAAAAAACTTGGAAGAAAGATTTGAAAGCGAGAGATACTTCTTGGACTTATACATTTCCTGAAAATTTGACACTGTAAATTTAAAAAAAATGTCAAGTTTTCATCACTGCAGAAGTTCTACGGTCGACATCACGATCTTGTTGAAAGCTATGAGAAATCTGTTTTCCATCTGAAAAGAAATCTTTCCCTTTTTGGGCTTAATATTGTTGTTTCCTCTACTGAGTTTAACTTTACTTCTACCGGATTTGATATGCTCAACACGATGGGTTTCTCATAAGAAGCAGGGGATTCTAATCCTGCCGGTGCACCTGATCTCACCCATGGTTTTAAATTGGGTCCGTGTTGTTAATCTGAATGTGTTTTCCTTTTTACTTTTCTGTGCCGTGCTTGTGTTATGTCTTTGTGCTTCTGATGTTGTCATGTTTTTAATACAAAAGATACCGAAGTCGCATAAAAAACAATATATTTCGTTACGTGTTTTAAGGAGTAACCTCTCATCAGCAGCATTAAAGGTGATTCTTTTTTGGCAGTCATTATTTTTTTTGTCTGACGGTTCTCACTTACTTCGGACCAAACCATTTCAGCGAGTTATGACTTTTCACTGCAGATAGATACAAACAAATGGATTCATATGGAAACAAAATCATTTTAGATTGAATAAAAACAATACCCACGACAAGTATGAAAATACAAAGAAGTATGATAAACTCGAATCCTATCATTTGGTTTTTATACTATTTCAAATGTATTGAAAGTTTTCCAACTAGAGTTTCCTATGGCACTACTTGACATGTTAAAAGTAGTTGTAATATTATTAGCCCCAAGATTACTGATGTTAGCTATTTATGTGCCCCTTTAATATGTGAAAATTAAGCTCCATCTCTAGCAATACTCGCATAACTGTCATATGCAGTGAAATGTGTTGTAAATTGTTTTAGTTGCACAGCATTTCCTTATCGTGACAAACTTGAAACAGCAGTAGGAATGTATTAAATCAATGTTGACAGCTTTCATTGGATACACATAACAAATTTGACTAGTTTGCAAATTAATTGAATTAGAAGTTTTTATTTCTTGAATAAATTTTAATTTAGTACCATTAATAAAAGTTTCATTTAATAATACGAAGAATATTAAATTAAAACACGAAGCAATATTTCCCATTAATTCAATATTTTTCAGCAAATGGAAGGGTTTGTTTTAATTTATTTCGTTTGAAATCTAATTAAAAAAGTCTTGGTTATAAACGGTAAAACAAACAACTATAATGATAAGGAAATGGCCATTGCGTCACTATTTCGTTAGAAATATGACCAGATAGTAAAATTTATTATGTCATACTTCACAGTGAGTACATTAACTCAAATTTGTAAATTTTGTTGTTATTTTTTAAGGAAACGAATGATGATTTAATATGGTTGCAAATATACACACATCTTTTGTATACATCACATACTCCTTGTACATTTTGTATCTCTATGTTAATGTTTATCATATGGCTTGAAAAAATATTTATGATATACATGTACAATTTTGATTCGTTTAGAAGAAGACATAGTAGGTTAAGTGTTGGAGATTTTTATACAAAATTCTTCATTCAACTTAATTCACACGATTTAAATACAGTTAACCCAAATAAATTGTTTCATAAATAAAACTTGGCATTGACAATTAAGGTAGACGTTATCATGGTTATGCCGTATATAGGATTGCTAATATAGCACTGCCATCACAGGTGCTTGAGGACAGGAAACCCCCTCTTCGTGCCCCTATACACCCCTTTTCCCAAGTCATTTTGTCATTTTTTTTCTTATTTCCACAGTTCTGCCTCAAGTTATATACAACCTACCAATATCTAGCAAGAATACTGCATTTTACTAATAATAGCCATTTCTATACCAATATCTAGCAAGAATACTGCATTTTACTAATAATAGCCATTTCTATAGTAGAAATGGCTATTATTAGTAAAATGCACTATTCTTGCTAGATATTGGTAGGTTGTATATGACTTGAGGCAGAACTGTGGAAATAAGAAAAAAAATGACAAAATGACTTCCTGTCCTCAAGCACCTGTGACTGCCATAAAAAAACTTCCAGATACAATAGGAACATTCTACTAGATGCAATGTTAGCATTCAAAAACATACCGGCGTACAAAAGGAGCATTCAATTAGATCCGATAGGAGCATTCAAGTAGATAAAATAAGACATTGAAATAAATATAATAGGACATTCAATAGATGCAATAAGAGCATTTAAATAGATACGATAGGAGCATCAAAAAGATACAATATGGGTTTTAATAGGTGGAATAGGAGCATAATGTTATTGGCAGCAATGGAAACAATGCAATACTACTTGCAGCAAAAGAACGATTATGCAATCTACTGAAAATGGTTGTATGTTAATAGATAGTAGTGGTAAGTTTTTGTATTACTACCTGCAACAATTCAACAATTAACGATAATTAAATACTGCTACTAATGGTTGCATTCTGAAGACATTGACTGCATTCAAGTATAATAACAACCCTGTTTATACTTTCGAAGTTTTCGCCAAAAAAATGATTAAATAAAACCCCGACCAACAATCTAAGTCGTCTGTTGACGCTATCAACATTTTTAGTTGATGTATGGCATGTGATAGTCACAAAAATGTGCTATATCTAGTATTTCGAACGAAAACTAGGGTTATCCTTGTGAAATACCCGGTATATCGCTCGAAAAATGCAGTTTTCGACTGGTATACCAAGGTATTTTGCATGAAAACTAAAGTTTCCGATCAGAATCAGAAATTTGAGTGTAAATCGAAAACCCTAATTATAGTTTTAGCCAATAAGGATCGATAAAAGAAATTGCTCATAGGTATTTAATGTGATTATATCAAAAACGGAAACCGGTATTAAATCGTTTTTTTCTTTCTGTTCATAGCTTATAATTCTCTCTTTTTTACTTCAATTTTCGTTATTTTTAGCCGGGTTGCGACGAAGTCGAACTCGAATTTGATGAATGGTGTCTGGGCGTCCGGGCGTCAACTTTTGGTTTCCGCATGATATCTTAAGAACCATATGTCACATCAAAATGAAACTTGGCATAGACATGACTTATGATGAGAGGAGGAACCCTATCGATTTTGAGATTTATGTGACAAAGGTCAAGGTCACAACTTCTAAAAATATAACAAAAAATTACAATCATGCAGGAATAAAGCCTAAATTCATGTTCGGTATCATTTGCATTACAAAAATAGCTAAAGAAAGTCTATTGCTAATGCAAAAGTACTCTTTATATTACTAGAACATGTTTAAATCATTTCTTAGTTCTAATTATGAAAAAGAAAGGAAATGGGGTAAATGTCAAGGAGACAACATGTACACCAACACATTTTGTTTGGGGTGTCATTAACTTAAAAATAAGATCTATTGAAAAGTCAAAATTAAAAAAGGAGGTAATAAAACTAAGGGATGTGAAGAAAAATTCAATATTTCTAAAAGTCTTCTGCAATATCCAGTGTAAATAAAATCTTAAATGAAAAAAAAAAATACTTTTGTGTATTCTGATTTTTGGTAAATTTTTAAACTGGATTTCAGCAACATGAATTGCATAGATTATAAGAGGAACCCATGCCCAAATTTTTCTGAAAGGTGGTCTGAAATGGGTTGTAGTGGATAGCGGAGCTTTCAGCTGCCATGACACTGAATCTTTGAAAAAAAGTATTCTGCTACAAATTTTCTTCACAATTTCAGAAAAATGTATAAACTGGATCATAAGGGGGACCCCTGCCAAATTTTTTTATTGAAAGGGGGACTTGGAATGTTTTGATTTCAGCAATATGTATTAACTATATTATAAGGGGAACCCCTGCCAAATTTTTTTTTTGAATTGTGGTCTGAAATGGGTTGTAATGGAGCGTGGAGCTTCCAGTGGCCATGAAAACAAAACCAGGACACTTAATCTTTGAAAAAGTATTCTGCTCATAATTTCAGAAATATGTATAAACTAGATCATAAGGGAGGGGCCTCTGAATGTTTTGATTTCAGCAATATACATTTCCTTCATTATAAGGAGAACCCCTGCCAAAATTTGTTTTAAATGGTGGTCTGAAATAGGTTGTAGTGGATACTGGAGCTTTCAGTTGCCATGGAAACCGATCCAGAAAACTGAATCTTTGAAAAAAATATTCTGCTTCACATTTTTCTTCACAATTTCAGAAATATATATTAACTAGCTATAGATTATAAGGGGAACCCCTGCCAACTTTTTTTTGAAAGAGGGACGCGGAATGTTTTTATTTCAGCAATATGTATTACCTGGATTATAAGGGGAATCCCTGCCATGGTGGTCTGAAATTAGTTATAATGGGTAGCCGAGCTTTTGGTTGCCATGAAAATTTATTCTGCTACATACTTTGGATTTCAGCAATATTCAAAATACGAGACTTAAAGGAGAACCCCTGCCCAAAAATTTTTTTAGAAAGGGACTTGGAATGTTTTGACTTCACGCAGCTATCTGCAATAGGTATCACCTAGATTATCACCCCTGCCAAATTTTTAGCCAAGTTGGAACAAAGTCAAACATCCAGCAAAGGTTCAATTATAAGTCTCTGATTTAAATAAAAGAATTCATATGCTTATGTACAAGTATTTGCATATCTGATGATGTACTTATGAAAATAACAAATATTGGCAACTCGGCTTTCGCACCTTTGGTGCCTTTTAGGATTTTTATTTTCATATGTGTTTTAAAAATATAAATTAGTATTGAAAAATAGTGTTGCTTGTAAAAGTATTTTGGGATGCGAATAAACAATCATGGGAGAATTCGATCTGCACTATTAAAGTTCACGATAACATTACATACTTTGGCCGTTTTAGGCTAAGATTTAAAATAGCTATTAAGTTTACAAATAGAGAAGAAAAAAACATATAATTTCTGTACTCTAGTTATAAGTTTTCACGGTTTGGTTTATATACATTAGAGTTAAACAAATGCCGCGAACAATTTAATATGATGTGATATAACCATTTCGTGAATTTAAGAATGAATAAGAAATAAACAAGAATAAATTCGCAGTTCAAAGTCACTCTTCTTAATATACCGCAATAGCTCCTTTTTTAAATTTACATTGATGTTCTTTTGAAGGTTTTTACTGTTGCATTATACAAATTTTATGAATTTTAACATAAATAAGGTATAAAAAGTAGGATTCTTAGTTTTCGGTCTAAACCCATTCTTCAAAAAATGCATTTTTTTCAACATTATTAATTCTACTTCGCAATACCCTTTCGAAGGAGTTTATATGTTGCATTATACAAATTTCATGAATTTTGGTATTAATAAGGAAACAAAGTAAGATTTTTCATCTACATTTAATTCAATCTTTAAACATGGCCAGAGAAATTACGTTTTAGCATGTTATTTCATCATACCCTTTTAAGGGATTTTTAACTCATAGCTTTGAACTGGCTGCAGAGTTTTGAAGTTATCAGAGGGACGTCACGTGATCGCTTGAGATTAACGTCCATTCAAAGAGCTCCATGCATCCGATCAAATATAGCTCGTAAGTAAGTTGTTTTTAAAATCCATTTTCCTGGGATTATGAGGCCGTCGCCGCGACATCGTGGATGGATATGGGGTGTCGGTGTCGCAGATGGAGGCTGACATTTTCAGCTAGGTTCGCGTCTTCCCGGATTTGGCATTGCCGATTTTGGTTTTACCTTGGATTGACCCATTGACAGTGTGACGGGTGCTGTGCACAGAGCAGGATATGCTTACCCTTCCGGAGCACCTGATGTCACTCTTGTTTATTGATAGTTCACACTGTAAGTGCTTTAGTTTTTTGTGTTGTATATGTAATGTTCGTGTGTTTTGTGGGCATGTGGTGTCTTTGGTCTTCCGTCTTTTGGTGTTTTTGCTTTTGCCTTGTCTCTGGACTTTGATTTGTGTAATTTTGTGCTTTGTTCCTTCGGCATTCTACTGTCGTTGTTTTCCTGAGTCGAATAGGTGCTATATAGAATTAATAATAGCATACAGTATATGAATATTCACTTCACTGTCTCTATCAAGAAATTCAGCGTGCCTGTCGCGTATTTTTTTTTAAATAGCGTTGGTAGATGAAAACAGGATTAGTATTTGTTTATTAACCTGTATTGGCTATCTATAACATACATACTGGCCTCTCAATGATACTGCCAATGTCTACTGAAATATATGATGATTCTTGACCAAAACCTTCGGTAAGTTTTGATTTTTTTCCGTAGTGCGACAGTGTTTTACCAGCAGACTAGGCTCCTTGATCCGACAGTTTAGCAAGGAGCATTCCTTGACCCATCTTTCAAAATTACATCTTTCAAGATTTTGGTCATGGAGTTAGTAATTTACCTGTATTGGGTTTTATATTCGCCGGCATATGGAGTTTACATCTCCCAGCTCATTCGCTATTCAAGAGACTGTGTTCGATACAGTGACTTCCTTGATAGAGATCAGTTGCTCATAATTTGGCTTCTAAAACAAGGGTATGTTACCCAAAACTTGAAGTCATCCCTCCAGAAGTTTTACGGTCGACATCACCATCTTGTGGACCGCTATGGGATATCTGTTTCCCAGATGACAACAGATCTTTCCCTTTAAAGCTTAATTGTTGTTTCCTCTTCCGGATTTGACTTTACTACCGGATTTGACATGTTGAACACGGCGGGTATCTTATAAGAAGCAGGGGATGCTTACTCTACCGGTGCACCTGATCTCACCCATGGTTTTTTATTGGGTCCGTGTTGTTCATCTGTGTGGGTGTGTATCTTCATTTTTCTTTTCTGTGCCGTACTCATGTTGTGTCTCTGTTTCCTTTTTGTTTCCGATGTTGCAATTGTCCTTGGATTATTCGTTTTGGATTGACGGTTCGGTTCTCACTTACTTTATTCAGGGCTGTCAATCGGTTACGCCGATACAAAATGATCGTGAGGGATTTTAATGGCGGTTAAGCATTGAGAAGAGATCGTGGGGGATTTGGTGACACTATCGTGAGGGATGTTTATCGAGAGAAATCTTACAAAGTCACATTTCATTTCAAAATATTTATTTATTAGGGCAGTTATTCCCTTAAATATTTATGTCTGTCAAAATGGTTTAACTTAGTTAATAGAAGTGTATCGAAATAAAAGTTTAAAAGTCTACAGTTTTTGCACATTTACAAAAGGCGTCATCGTCATCAAAGGCGTCATCAAAATTTTCAAGGACTACAAAATGTAAACAAAGGCATATTTTTGCAAGATTGTGAAGATTTGGTTGATATTTATTTGAATGTTCATACAGTTATCATAACTATAATATTGTGTGCAAAATTGTATCCAAAAATTTATTTCCTAAATACAAGCAAAAAAAGATTATTCCTAGAAAAGTGAAATTTCAGATCGTGAGGGATTACGTTACACCTTCTTATGATCGCGAAGGATGATTGTGAGGGAGTACATGCCGCTTGCCAAGATTATAAAATTTGTGAATATTTAAACATATGATGAATTTTGAAACTCTGTCTGCAAATAATAATAACGTTCGAATAAGCATCTTAACGTTATATTGGAATAAAAAGCGTAACCAGGCACCAGAAACTCAAACGACTTCTTCAAATAAGGGAAAATGTTTTAGAACGTTAAAACATGAAAATTATCACACCACAAATATATATAATAATATAGGTCTTTATATATACGACAAACAAAATGTAACAAAAAGGGGCAAGCAAAAAGAACTAAACTAAAAAGAAAATATAACGAAAAACACGAACGCACGAATTATTTATATGTGACCATGGTAACTTATACGATTTTATATTGCCGACTGCACTACAACTTGTGACTTCATCTATTCACGTAGATGCATTAGTCAATCGCCAAAATACCTTGGTCCTATTGAACATATATATATCCTGTGACACTGCTCTGCGGACGAGGAATTAATTCGAAATGGCCATCCAGGGCCATTAATAGGTATCTATGATCACAATGTCGATGCATTTATCATGATGGATGGTTACGTGCTTTTCCCGGAGAGTTTCGGACTCCCAGTAGACAATACTTTGCGTAGTCTCGACTATAAGATCAGAAATTTACCATAATTAAAATTATTGGAAAATGTCAAAGCTCCCTTTGAATAGCTCGTTCCTTAGACGGTTCTTTGGATTTCGATTTGTATACCTAAACCAATGCCTCACCCTGATGACCTGTTCATAGTACCCATAACTAGGGAATTTCAAAGTCCAGAACTGGCCCGATAACTAGTATACTTTGAAAATTCCCCTATCGAAAGACACCGAATATTTGTCAAAGCTGGGTTTTTGCATTGGTAATCTGGGTTTTTAATATCACATAAATGATGCTTATTGTTTAAACAGAAAAAGAGAAAAATTGATGTTTGTTTTGTAATTAAAAAGATTAGACTTAAATGACTTAATACCGAAGTTACTGTGAATTTGAATTCTGCATATGCCCATTTCGACAACTTATGTCTCTTTAGTGCAGATAAACTCTAAACGTTTGGAAGACCATAAACTCAAAGATGTTTAAAAACTGAGAGAGAACAAATAACCAATATGATCTAAATGTTAAGCCAAAATCAGCTAAGGACAGAGCTTTGCATGAGG
>MJUU01023551.1:0-13157 GCA_002080025.1 Modiolus philippinarum
AGGAAAGTCCACTAAATGAAACTGCTGGTAAACTTGAAGTTGACATGGAAACTGAACAAGATAAATCTGCTATAACGCAAGATGACAGTGAGGACACCAGTAAAAAAACATTACAGATTTCATTGGAAAGTGAAACAAAGATCCCTGACCATGTCATTGTTGTGAAGCCAAGAGACAAAAGGGAAGTAATCCATGATTTACTGAATATTGAAGACAATAAAAATGATGAGCAAACTGAGGAACAAAGTCTGTTCATACAGGAAGAGAAAGAAGATGAAAGTCCGTCAATATTAACCGATCAAAATGAATTACCTACTCAATCTGAGCATGATATGGAAATAGATGAAAGCACTAGGTCATAATTAAAGATTATATTTGGATGTTTTGGGGAAAAAGAATTTTTGCTTGTTATATAAATATCTGTTCATGTATATTTTCATGAATCACTTTCTTTTATTATACAAGTATTGAAAAAAGGGAGATATGTTTTTGGCATATCTTGGCATTGAAGTTGTTTGAATATGTTTTCAATTATATATGTTTGAGAAGAATTTTGAGAAATTTTAGCATGAAAGTTTCCAACTATTTATCTATCCATATGTGATTGATACTATTAAAAAGTATCCACATTTTTTTTTAGAATTTGTTAGAAAATGAAGGTTTTTTTTAATAATTTATAGAGAATACTTCATGATTGCTATTATTTTTTTGTTTTTTCATTAAAGTGAAACTACACCTTTTTCCAATAATTACATATGTGGTAAAGAATGTTATTCTATTTCAATTGGTGAAAACCCGACCTCGATCTGTTATGTGGTTTTAGAGAAATATGAGTTTTTGTGTTCGATTTTTCTCAAAGCTGGATCACTTCCAGTATCTCAATACGTCATAGATACTTTAACCACGTCAAGTTTTGATTGGACAAAAATTTCGTATCATTAACCATACTGTTAAAGATCACTACGATGTACCAACTGTTGCAATCGAAAGTGTGCATTCAAAATGCAGTTACAAAAACAACTTCGTTTTCTTCCCTTTTGTATATTATTCATTTATTTATTTTTAAATATCCACAAAAGACAATGATGCGTCCGAAATGTCTACAAAATTCCCAATGAAATGTTTTTTCCACGCCTGTATTTATTGAACAAAAGATGGAATATGTTGCCATAAAACAATTACACAAAAATGTAACAAAAACAACAGGTAACATTTCTGATATCACCTCGGGCATTTGAAACCCTTGATGTAGACGGTCACCAATAGTTGTTTATTGCTACTTTCATTAATTGGATAATTGGTCACATGTCGCCTTGTAGGTGTGAAAAACATTGATGATTTGAGAGAAATCATTTACCTGCGATGTTACTGAATGAAGTGAAATACACAGCGTGTCAATGCAAAGAGAAAATAAATAAATAAAACTTGATAGAAGTATTAAAATAGATATGAACAAGCTTATTTTCAACATTCCATTTTTAATCTAAATGTCCTTGAATGAAAAAAAAATCAGACTTTGCTCACGAAAATTCTCTTTTTGAAAAGTACTGAACGAAATTTATCAAGCTTCGATGGGAGGATATGACTGGTAAATAAGATTAAAATCGTATCGATAACCAAACCGTCGTTATTTTTTACCGATTACAGACCACAAAGATTAAATTAAAATCTATCAATTTAGTCATGTTTTGTTTGCAAGTTTTCACACAGAGCGTCTTCCACTCACAGGGACTTGCACATCGAAGGCACAATAGTTTCTAGTGGAATACAGGGACTTGCTCCCGGCCTAGAAAAAAAATTGTTTACTATCAAATATGAATCTTGCAGATTTTTCTCCTGGCCTAGAAAAAAATGTTTACTATCAAATATGAATCTCCGAGATTTTTCCCCGAGATTCATATTTAATACAGTGGATTCCTGTTAATTGCATACCTTATTTGTTAGGAAAAAATATGCAATTAACAGGAATATTCTATTAAGAGGAGTTTTCAATCCTGCTGTAAAAACATGTCAATTAACTTGGAAAGTGTTAAATGATGAGTTAATCATTAAACAAACACAGAGATTACAGTCTATTTTTACAAAATTATTAATTGATTTGACATTTCATGATTAGATATCTCATTTTAATTAGTTTTTTCACAATAATTTGCTAAAAAATATATTCTTTTGATGTTAAATTTCACAAAACATGTCTTGATTTGAAAATGAAACTATTCAATTAACAGGAATTTCTTAACTATTCAATATGCAATTAAAAGGAATAAATAATATAGAAGCATATAGTAAATGGTTTTGTGCAGCAGAATTGTATGCAATTAAGAGAAATATTCTATTAAGAGGTATGCAATTAAATGGAGTTGACTGTAGTAAACAATTTTTTTTTAATTAATAGTAAACATTTTTTTTATCTCCGTGATTCATATTTAATAGTAAACAATTTTTATCTCCGAGATTCATATTTTATAGTAAACATTTTTTTTTCTAGGCCGGGAGCAAGTCCCTGTGTTCCACGAGAAACTATTGTGCCTTCGATTTTGTAACATTTCGATCGCCTGACTTATGTATTCATTTTATTTTTTTACATCCACAATTAACGTTTACAAAGACAACGTTTGATAGCTTCTCCATTACCTTAAGATTTGTGACTATTTCACAGAAACGATAAACATCATCCTTAGTTGTGTATTCAAACTTTTGATAATTGGTCATTTGTCACCTGGCAGACAAACAAGGTGTAAGAAAGACAGCACACCGATTTAATTACAATTCAATAAATCTCTTTTATTTAGGGGACGACCATTTGATTTGGGCGATTTTGCCTAGAAAATTTATTTATTTTCACAAAAATCTCGAACAAGTTATTTATTTTTACCAAAATATCACATCGAATTATTTATTTGCTTTTGCAACAAATAATCTATCCTGCGAATCAAAATTAANCCCCCGAAAATCAAATGGTTGTCCCCTTACCAATAACGTGATTAATGTTTTGAATAATTGCATCTACAAAATTTTAGTAAAATGTTGAAAAGACGCATGCCTTTTCACAGTTTTCTTGTAAATCAAAATAAAAAAGGCGAGCTCGAGAAAATTAGCATGTCGAGTAATCTGGTATTCTGACGAGTTTTTCGACGGATTTTTAAAATGTTCAACCCCTGAATCAAAAGTCATGTAATGACCATCGTTGACATGAAAGGCGAAGAATTAGTGCATATTTTTCTAAAATTCCACACAAATGGATGTACTTCGAAATGATATTCTTGCAAGCTATGCATTACACAACAACAGATCGTTTCAAACTGGAACATGTTTTGCTTCACTTAATACTTCTGACTCGTAATTTTATTGGACATAAGATGCAACTACGGTCAGTTTGCCAAAATTGTTTGCTGCTTCGCCTCGTATCACTTTCTTCATGAGTTCAAATCAACACTGTAGACATGTCAACTCTTACATGTCTTACTTTTTCATTTCATTTAATATTGATGACATCCAGGCATTATTTTTGCCTGCAGATCACCAGGACGGTTGTTTTATAAATTTCATTTACGTGTTTGACTTTACAAGCAAAATATTCACTCAGTCGGCTTTTGCCTAAGAAATCCTCACGATCGGGGAATTATGCTGTTGTACACACACTACGTGGACAAAATTATATTCTGATGGAAGATTTTCCTACCAAAATATGCAATAAATATTACATACATAATTGGTTCTTACGGATATTTTTAATACATGCTTGTTCCAGGGAAGGTCAATGCTTCATGTTATTTTCCTTTCGGAAAAAGTCCGCAGGAATAATATCTCAGGAACACACTTCAGATGTGTATGGACTTATAAATTGTCCATCAAAATTACCTGGACTGCCAAAAGACACACCAGTTGTATATTCCGTTCAATCATCAGCAGGTGACCTATAAAACATGTCTCGTGCCAACGTGTGGCTATTTGACACACAATATACAATCTTGTCATCTGACACAATTTACAATCGTTTGAAACAAACCAGTCTGTTTTTTTTTATTAAAATAGACGAAATTGTGTCTGGATCTGGTGAAATATGCATGCATTAGGATTGATTATGTCAAATCAAATTTATTCCTAAAGAGAGACATAAGTTTTACATTTCTCTGACCAAAACGAGGAAAATATATATATTGAAAATACTCTACTTGGCTTAAATAAAAATCATGCTATTTGACATAATTGTGTAGTCGAAATGCTGTCTATCTGGCCATTGCAGTTTATTTCCTTTTCTGTATATATTTCGGTTATTAGTTACTCATTACTGACCATTCGTCAATCTGTTCAAAATGGCTGTCCCCACAACGATAAAATTTCAATTTTTGCATTCGCTTTTAGTACTTTA
Organism: Modiolus philippinarum; assembly: GCA_002080025.1. NCBI lineage: Eukaryota > Metazoa > Mollusca > Bivalvia > Mytilida > Modiolidae > Modiolus > Modiolus philippinarum. The sequence goes on from MJUU01023551.1 coordinate 4,373, forward strand.
TCTTTTAAAATATGATATTGGTATCGGAGTATTATGAGTATTTAATGCATAAAGAACAACATATCAAATTTTCATTTTTGAGTGTAGTTTCACTTTAAGGTAGTACTGGAGTTTAAAAACTGCTAAAAAAAATGGAATGGGCTAGGGGAATTTTGGCAAAATGATTTTTGATGTCTTAGAATAGTAAAAATTTTATCAAATAAGCCACTTATTTAGCTTACCATGCAGAATATTGTACCTTTTCATCAAACTCCTGTTCTATCAAGGGGAGATAATTTGAATAGAAATAATAAGAAAGGAAAAAACAGTATTTTGCCATGTAATCAAAAATTATTTTGGTGACCCATAATTTTTTATGCAAATTATAAGCAAGAATATTAGCTAATGATTAGCCAAATTTAAAAAGATTCTATCTGATATAACTGAAATAAATTAAAAATTTACTTGAAATTTGCTTATTTTCCCTATTATTTCATCCAAACTAGCTGATTTTTACATGACAGTTTGGCCAGTGACCCACAATTTTATCTTATCTTTTGTATGCTCTTATAACAAAGTATTAGTCATAGAAATATAAGAAAATTTTGTTTGACAGTTTTTAGACCCCCCTACTACTTAATATCTAATTAAAGTCATTTAATGTTAAAGTCATATTTTAGTTTATTTCCCTTAGTAAAAAGTTTGAAAGCTCATTTTTATGATAAAAACCACGCAAAATTTATATTTTTTATGTAAATGTTAAAGATCAATGATAAATTTTTCAGTTGCAATTTGTTTTCACTAGTTTAACACTGTTTATTGTGTCGCCTGCTGTAAGCAGAGTCGACACATAGGGATTACTATCCGCCGTCTTACGTCGTCGTCGTCGTTGTCCTGCGTCGTCTGTCCGTTTTTGAATCCGCAACTCCTTCAAAACTACTAGTCCGATTCCAACCAAACTTTCAGGATATGTTGTTCACTTGGTGTAGTTGTGTACCTGATACTCGAAATTTTGATTTTACAGATTTTAGAGGTTCAATGAGCCAAAATTGCTCATTTGTGAGTGTTGTTTTGAATCCGCAACTCCTTCAAAACTGCTAGTCCAATTCCAACCAAACTTTCAGGATATGTTGTTCACCTGGTGTAGATGTGCACCTGATACTTAGAATTTTGAATCAATAGATTTTAGAGGCTCACGGAGCCAAAATTGCTCATTTGTGAGTCTGTCAGTTTTTGAATCCCCAACTCCTTTAAAACTGCTAGTCAAATTCCAACCAAACTTTCAGGATATTTTTTCACCTGGTTTAGATGTGCACCTGATACTTAGAATTTATATTTTCCATATTTTAGAGGTTCACAGAGCCAAAGTTGCTCATTTGCTATTCTGGTTAGTTAATCCTCAACTCCGTCATCATAGTTGCCAACTCACATGATTTTCGCGTGTTACACACGCTTTTTCAACGGTTTACACGCGTAGATTTTGTTACACGGCGTGTACACGCTTTTCAGAACATCACACGCCATTACACGCTTTTCGTTGTTTACGTTTTTGGTTATTAGTGATATCGCGTTTTTCGTGATTCTCTTGACTTTTCCACGACTGTTTTTAATGTTTTTGGTTATTAGCGCTATCGATCCCCGTGATTCTCCAGACTTTTCATGACTGTACGGTAAACTGCAAACTTCGATTCGGCCAAACAACTGATTTTAAATAGTTTAATAAAATTCTTGGTTGGGTACGACGACTAAAGACACGAATGCGAATAGAAAACGATATTTTTGTACCGGATCAGTGATACCAAAACAAAATTTGGGACTCCGATTTTGATGAATTAATTTGAAGTCAAAGACAGTGATCGTGGAGTAGGGGCTATGCAGCTTACATATTTATATTGGATCATTTACAGAAAGTGATATAGTCGGATATACAAAAGCTAGGGCTCATTTGAAACCATTTATCTGTCAAAACGGGCCTAAGCCCATTTCCTCCTTGCCAGCTGAGGCTGAGAACTCTGCTAGCTTTTGCCTTATTGACTTGTAAATTCTACCAAACTTGTAATTGTTTTGAATATGTACGTAGTCAGGTAGTTCTAAAGTAAGCAAAACAGGCAAATGTTGAGTACAATGAGGCTTTTATATTGGCAAATTAATTTGATATAAATTTTGTTCAATAATCCGAAAGTATGTCGCGTTTTCACACGCTTTTTGGTATCTCATGTCATGTCATGACATGATTTTTCATTGTCAGAGGTTGGCAACTATGTCCATCATAGCTATTTAAGTCAGATTCCAACCAGACTTGCAGGATATGTAGTTCACATGATGTTGTTGTGCATCTGATATGTAATATTTTTATTTAAAAGATTTTTGAGATTCACTGAGCCAAAATAGCTCTTTTGTTAATTTAGTTTGTTCATGTGGTATTCTTTCAAAACTATAAGTCGTATTCCAACCAACCTTTCACTTGATTTAATTGTGCACCTGATATTTACAATTTTGATTTTAGAGGTTCATTTGGCCAAAAATGGCTCTTCTGTTGTGCAGGCGACACAAGTGTTCCATGGAACACCCATCAATTTTATATAAATTATCTCACGTACAATTTTGAACCATCATGTTTTACAGTGATGACTATATTTGAATAACATGAACATTGTACACATGTAGTTGTTTAAAAATCGTTCCAGTCGGTTCAAGGTATTCAGTTAAAGCCTCCCTGTAAAGACCATATAAAGATAATATGACATTTTTTATCATGCTTATGATTTGTATTTTCGGCATTATAAACAGTTATACATTTTTACTTGTCAACTTTCTTTTTGCACTACACAAATGTCTTCGACATTTTTGTCAACATAAACTATTCAGTCATGCATGTAACCGGGACAATTTGACACACGATTGCAAGCATAATATGTCTTTCACAAAAATAAGAGCTTTTTACATGAGAGCAGATCAAAGATCCAAATCTTTTACATAAATGTTAGAAATGAGAATGAGTGGTGTGCAGGAAATCCAGAGAAAAAGATTAAGAATTTCTTACATAAGTGAAAGATATAAAATTCTCACTTTTGAGACACAGCAGTTCCTATTTTTAGCGGTGTGAGATTTCCTTGTCTTGCACTAGTGTAAGACAAAAAAATCACGTGCAGTTTACCGGCAAATATTGTGTTTGCACATTTAGGGGCTGTAGTCTACACCTGTCCACATAAGTGATCATAAATGAATTAAATCTATGTATTATTAAATTGTTATATCCTTTAAAGTAAAATTTAAAAGGAAAATACAAGAAAAATCGTCTTTAAAAATATGGCGCGCTCGGGTATACATTCCTGATTTTATGACGTTACAAAAAGGGACATAACTCCTTGTGTAAACAGACGAAAAAGGGGCAACATTTTTGTGTGGATTTTAGTATATTTTAGGCTGAATACAATGAGAAATAAAATCAAACACCAGTGGAAGTGCGAGACAAGAGAATCTCAGACACCCTCGGGTAAGATTTCAATCATCTTGGACTCGGTAAGCTTTGTCCGAGACTGTAAATCTTACCCTTGGGTGTCTGAGATTCTCCTGTCTCGCACTTCCTCTAAGAGTTAGATTCTTAATTTCTTACATAAGTGAAAGATATAAGATTCTTTGATTTCGTTTGATGTATTGATGTTTCTTCTACAAAATTTGATTTTCATTGTCCTGAAACTTTTATTGGAAATGAAAAGTACCCCCCTTTGGCCCCTGCTACTAAAAGTTGGGAGGGATATTGTTTTACCCTTTTCTGTCCATTCGTCCCTCCGTCTGTTCATGCGTCTATAAGTCTATCTGTCCATAGGAATAAAAACACAACTCTTGATGTTTTTCTGAAACTTTTCAAGCAAATTTCAACAACTTCAAAGCAAAATAACCTACAAAGAGTGGATATAATACATACTTGCATCATTTGGAATTTTCAAAATGGCTACCATTGCCATGGAAGCTGAAAAAGGTGGGAAAATTTTAAGTGTCTCAAATTGGATGAAACTTCACTGCAAGGTTGCTTAGCATCCATAAAAATGATTTTTGGGCTCAGAATTTTAAAAATGGCCACTGTTGCCATGGAGATTGGAAAAAGGCAGGGAAATAAAGAATACCTTAAATTGGATGAAACTTGCAGAAAGGTTGCCTACCACCAATAGAAATGTTTTAAGGGCTTACCACATATTCAACTGTATATTTTCTGGAAAATGGGGAGGTATTTCATTATGTCCATACTTGTTACTGTGTCCACACTTGTACTGTGTCTACACCTGTATTGTATCCACACACACTAAAAGTTGCACTTACCCTATTGATTCAGGGTTCAGTAAGCGGGGGCATAATTGGTTGCCATTCTGTGACAGCTCTAGTTTTACATACTTTCTATTATGACATCACACAATTTATGACGTTTCATCATGGATACCATGTAACGTTCACATGGAATTGGATCTTAACCTGTTTCATGACTGCAAATGATGACTTGAAACAAGAATTTTTTCTCCAAACCAAAAAATTTAATTGTCTTTGAGCTGTTCCAGCCAAACATACATGGGACAGGGGATGGCACTTGAAAATTGAAAATTGACAGAACCACCCAGAGCAGCAAAATAGGATTTTTTATTTACTTGTGAATTCTGAGTTGAATCAAATAAGACCCATCCATAGCAGCAATTTTAAAATGCATATTTTGTTGGAACAGCCCTATAGCTATTATCATTATTATGGTGTATGTTGTGACATTCAGAGAAATGTAGATTTTATACCAACAACTTAGAAATATCAACTCTGAAGTGAAATGAATTTAACATGTGTTTAAAAGTGAAAATTGCTAGGATTTATAACAGATTCAGTCACAGGCTTACATCCATAATGTTATATAAATATAAAGTTTATAATTTGTCTGTGAAATAAATAAAAAAATACAAGAAATGGATAGCAAGATTGAAATAAATGAGAAAACAGATATGCCTATTACATTTTCTGAAGTTAAAAAAGTTATATGTAATCTGAAAAAGGGAAAATCTCCTGGTCCAGATAATGTTTTAAATGAAATAATAAAATACAGTAAAAATGTTACTATTAAAAGTATAGTTTAGCTTTTTAATCTTATTTTGAGCTCTGGTGTCTATCCATCTCTGTGGAAAAAATCATTTGTAGTATTGTAACATAAATCTGGAGAAAAGAGTGACCCCAATAACTATAGAGGGTTATCACTCACATGCTGTCTTTCTAAATTATTCAATGCTGTCCTTAATGAAAGGCTGATAAATTTAATGGAAGATTTATACAGCCCAAGTCAGTTTGGTTTCAGAAAGAATCATAGAACTTCTGATAGCATTTTCATTCTAAAATCTTTGATAAATAAATACATACATCGAAATAAAAAGAAAATTTTTGCATGTTTTGTAGACTTGAGAAAAACCTTCGATTCCATTTGGAGAAATGCCCTCTTGTCTAAATTGTATAATACAGGAATTGGGAAAAAAATTTTCTGTGTAATTAAACAACAATATATGGCAACAAAATCATGCCTAAAGTTTCAAAATTTACAATCTGAATACTTTGATATTTCAAGAGGAGTAAAACAAGGGGATTCTTTGAGCCCTACTCTATTTAATATTTTCATAAATGATATTGGAAACGAATTTTCTAACACTGACAATTTTCCTTTAAAACTTATAGACTCTCAAATCGGTTGCCTCCTTTTTGCTGATGATTTATTGATACTATCTGAAAGTAAAGAAGGTTTACAAAATAGTTTAAATAATCTTGAAAAGTACTGTGACAAATGGCAATTGTCTTTAAATATAAAAAAGACAAAAACTATGGTTTTTCAACATTCAAATATTAAAACAATAAAATCGTGTATAAAATATAAAAAACAAGATTTAGAAAATGTTTCAGAATATACTTTTCTAGGAGTACAAATTAAATCAAATGGAAATTTAAACCATAGTTCAGAGGAACTGGTAAAAAAGGCAAAAAAAGTTTTATTTGGTATTAAATCTTATACTGGTTCCTTGAACAATTTACCTGTAAATGTTGCATGCAGTTTGTTTGATACAATGGTACAGCCTTTAGCAACTTATAATGCAGAGGTGACATTTATGGATACATATCTGGCCTTTCATAGAGCTAAACAGCGTTCTAATATCACTGGAAAAGAGTCTGATTTTCTCAACTTTACAGATAAAACTTGATTAAACATAATTAATATATTCTCCTTCTTCTATACGGTGATCATTTATCTTTTTGTAAATTTATTCTAGGTACTCGTAAAACCTCTTCTAATTTAGCAGTACGAACTGAATTAGGTAGATATCCATTGGAACTTAAAATAAAAATTCAAAGTTTATTATTATTTATAAGATTTTTAAATTCTGATGTTAACTCCTTGTTACACGAATCATTCTTATTAACAAAAAAATTAGACTCTTCAGGATGTTATACTTGGTACACATATATTAAAGATATTGCAAATGTGATAAACTTAGAACTAGATAATTTAGAAGGTGTAAACAGTAAAAGTCGGATAGTCTCAATGAAAAAAAGTCTAAAAATACAATTCTTAAATTATTACAAAAGGGTTTATGAACAAAAATTTGAAAAAAATAGATAATACTAGCAAACTTTTTTCATATAAAAATCTCAAACAAAATTTGGAAAAAGAAATTTACTTAAATTCACATATTTTTGAAAAAAGAAGGCAAATTGTAAAATTAAGAATAAGTGATCATAATTTGTTAATAGAAAAAGGTAGATACTTAAGGTGTCTGCAGGGTATTAATTTCCTATTATAGAATTTTGTAAAATTTTCTGTGTAGAAACATAATTGTATTATTGTTCAAAATGTAAAATAAAATTTGGGGGTCACCGTCCACTTGAGCGCAAAATCTGGAATTGAAAATTTCAGGATTTTACTTGGAAATGATAGGGAAAATGATCATATGAGAGGATAGTTTGAAAAAATTATTATCGAATTTTTTCATACTTTGCATGTGTTTAATTATCACTATGTAGTTTACATATAAAAAATAAAAATTAGGGGTCACCGTTTAAATAAGGGAGAAAAATTGCAAAATGATAATTTCTCTAGTGATATCTTTGTTAAAATATTTTATCAAATTATCTCCCTTGAATAATTTCTGTGTTCTGTAAATCCAGCAACATATTTAAAGCGAATGTGTTTTAACTCATTTTTTGTAATGATAATGTTATAAAAATGATTAGAAATATAAATTTTAAATACATTTTAACTTTCTTTTCGTTTTAAATAACTATTTTGTTAAATTTCTTTATGAATGAAACCTAAATGAACAATTTTTAGACAAAAATGGCGGAATAATACCACTGAGACACCTTAAAGATACCTAGAGAAAATAGACTATGCCAGTTTTGCAATATTTTGGATGATGAATTACACTTTTTGTTATATTGTAAGAAAAATTCTACTTTAAGATCAGATCTTTTCAATGTAATTATATCTTGAAGATGTTAAAAATTTTAACATGTTCACTGAAAATGAAAAAATTAAATTTTTGCTGTGCCAATCAACATAAAAGCAAGTAGAAAAAATAGGGTCCTTTATAAAACGGTCATTAGAACTGAGGACAGGGGACTCATAACTCTGTTATTATTTTTCTTTACTTGCTTGTTTTATTTGTTAATGTCACAAACTACATGTATGTTTATATGACAATAAATATTTGATTTGATTTATAATACTGCTTTGAAAGGGAGGGGTAGTTAATGCATATTTTCAAAAGAAGAGAAAAAATAAATCTGTCCAAAAAGATTGCAAGAAGTATGCAAATAGCTAAAGAATATTTGTTAAGATTCATACCTTTAATTCAAATCCCTAGATTAAAAAGAAATTCAATGTTCTAAAACATACTTATGATATTCCAGTTTAAGATGAAGTGTAGCATTATAAAGTTAAACTATGAATATATACTACATGCAATTTAGAAAAGCCTACTTATCATTTACACTGATGGATCCATGGCCCCACTAGAAAGGAGTGAAGGCTATTATTTACCCAAATTATTCACAACATTTTATGAATTTAATAAACAAAATTCCATCAATGGGTGGATTGGGGTTCCAACTTGCAGAACCCTCCCCTGGATATGTTTTTGTTTTGCACTCATTTAATCTAAAACCAATTATAATATATAGATGTAGTGGAGGGAGGGTTAAAAAAATTTTCAGACGCTTCTATGTGTCTTTAACCTAAAACCACTTAATGTGTAGTATATACATATTTGTATATAGATATAATATATTATGTACATATGTATGGGTTTTGTTTTACAATGATCTGTAAAAGAGTTTCTTATTCTGGGTCAGAAATAATTTATTGAATAAAATTGATAAAACTTGCCTCTTGTGTTTAAAAACAGACCTATAAAGATAATGCCTTTCATTTTTGTACATCTGTTGTAAGACAAACATATGATGATATCTGCTGATGATGTGCATATTCTGGTTATTCTCCTGCAAATAAAGTTTTTCTTTTTTTTTTTTTTTTTTTTTTTTGGAAGGGGGGTATATTAGAATCACCCTGTCCATCAGTCAGTCTGTCTGTCTGTCTGTTCGTCCATGTACCTTGTTATCTCATGTTCTCCTAAACAGCTGCTTGGATTTTGATGAAATGCTACACTGTTGTAGTACACCACCTAAAGATGTGCTTGAAGTAATATGATTGCTGTCTGAAATTTTGAAGGGGAGATAATATGTCTTTGATATATATTTTCTGGAAAAAGTGAGTGTGAACCTTGTCAGGGTATTT